>JAOUQV010000043.1:3370593-3386047 GCA_028565295.1 Aspidoras spilotus
TAAAATCCCTCTGACCACTGTGCAAGACTTGTATGTGTCATTCCCAAGATGAATTGACACTGTATTGGCCACAAAAGAAGGCCCTACACCATACTAATAAATTATTGTGGTCTAAAACCAGGCGTTTCAGTTTCATTGTCTAACCCCTGTATTAAACCATTATAATAAAATCTGCATGATCTTCACAGTTCCATGTGAAATGATGGAACTATATATTCTTGCAAAATGGGGAAATGGATAAATCGCTTTTCCCTACTGTGCAAAATGTATGTGTTTTTATATATTCAGCACACAGCTGCAGGCTTTGTAATGTGGGTGGGATTTTTATTCTTCATTTCAAAATTTCAAAGAAATTTCCTGAGTAAGAAAGTGTCTGTGTCTCTATGGTTATAGTAGGTAGTTGTAATTAATTACACCTTGCCCTTATTGTACCATTTCTATTTCCTTTGTTCAAAAGGAGAACATTAGATTTTTCTTTGATTCCTTCCGAAAAGGCTTTTTTTAATTGAATTTTCTCTGCATTTTTATCATTCAAGTCCTTGCACACTGTTACTGCCCCTTCACAACTCACAGCTTGACCATTACACACCTATGCTACAGAGAATGAGTGTGTGTGTTTGTACCTGTGTCTGTGCATTTGCAGGGCCGTGTTATTAGGAGGGTTCATGTGAACATGTGGTGCATTTGGAGATGGTAACAATCATTGTTTGCCTTTAATGCCACCTCTTAATTGTAAGAGAAAAAATGCCCTTCTCATAAAGATCCCTATTTTGGTTTCTCTAATAAGGCTCTTACTGACAAATTGAGCTTTTTTAGACCAAAAAGGCCAAAAGCCTTCTAAGGAGTCACGTTTTAAGTGACAAATTGTTTCACCAACAATACTGCCATCTAATTGCTAATTTGAGCTCGCAGTCTAATAGAGCGATAAAGGATGGAGGGTGAAAAAGAGCAAAGGGAAAAGGGAGAGGGAGAAGTGTCCTTAAACACACTTCCTTTAGATGGCACCTCGAGTGGTCACAGCAGGCTTCAAAATACACAGCCGTGGCGCGAGTCCCAGTCTGTTTCTTTCTTTGGTTATATGGTAGCATCAACTATGGGGAATTGTTTTGATTGACCTTATCAGTCTGATAAGTGGATTCATCTACAAAAAATTGACTATTGTAGGAAAAAAGCTCCCCTTGACCACAAACAGGAAGTGAATTCAGGAGTGTAGAAACAGGTATACAATTTGCTAAAGGAGGAAACTAAACAGCATGACACTTCTTTGTGGGAGATATTTCAGTGTCACCGTCTTCAGGTGTTGTAGTCTTGAGTTCTCTGAGTCTCATTTACTGTCATCTGGATTTGATCAAAAGGTCACTTCCTAGTGCTCCTAACCACAGCCTTCTTTTATTGTTGGTGGGGGAAGGTGTCTTACAGCTGTAACAACACCTGAGACCAGTCATTTATCTCCCCCTTCCCCTTAGTAAAGGAACATGGACTTTGCTCTAGAATGAGGAGAGAAAGAAAGAAGCAAGTGCCAGCTTCAGTGCCATGGCAACCGGGAGTCACATAACACTGGAGTAAGTAAGTATTGGTTAAGGGGAAGGGATGAAATCTAGACTTAAGTTGTAGCATAAGTTTAATCACATTACAACGTCTGCTGTGGCTTAAGCCTCTGGCTACAGCAGGGAACTGGAGTCAATGGTCAAATTGTATCAGCAAATTAAGGCCTTGGCAGCGGGTGATCCCCAGAGTTGTGGGACAAGCAGCTGTGGTCCTTTTGATCTTCAAGGCTCTCTCTGTTGCAGTCCCAAGATAGCTGTCACTCAGATATGCCTAAAAATAAGACTCATGTGAAGACTGCAGTACCCGCCAATGATACCGGTTGCCTGTACCAAACATTTCTAAGATCTTTAAAGAATAGTTATGTTTCTGTCTGTTAGTCTTTCTGACCCACTTGAAACTTGTAAGGCACTTTGTCTAAAGGACTAGAAAAGAAATTGTAGAGATGATGTTAAAATAGTCCATTACTATGCAAGAATGCAACTTTATTATGTGCTAGCTTCTAGCATCCCTTAAGAAAGAACATTTCATGCTGCAGTATTGTTGGCCTGCCTCCTGCCAACTGTGATGGTAAGAAAAGGCCAAGCATTTATTAACAGAACCTGCTGGGTTAAAGGAAGCCCTGACCAGCCCTCCTTTCCTGGTGACGGCCTTTCTTCCAACAAGCAATTTGAGAGCCCTTCCAATAGCCAGGTAGATAGCCACCACTGGAGAAAGCTATTTCATCTTTACTTTGTTCTCAGCAGGAAAGTGTCAATAGCCTAACCATCAGCAGAGTCAGCTTTTTTTGGTACGTTCTCCATTTTAAATAGTCCTTCCTCTTTTAAAACGTGGCTTTGCTAAAGTGTGAGTGTTTGTCTTTTGGCAGACCTAGTTGCTTTCTTCTCAGGTGTCTTTATTTTTAACAAGATTTGGGGACGAATTATAGATGAATTTCAATATCATGCAAATGTAAACTTTTGCATAATATATTTAAACTTCTTAAAATGATTAAGTATATAAAAAAACATCTGAATGATGCATTTATGTTTATTAAAAGGCCACTTTTAAAATAATTTTACTAATCTGCAGCAAATCTGAAATGGTGGATTATTTTAATTTATCAGTTGTAGTAATTTATTTGGACAAGTACAATAGATGTTTGCTTTTATTTCTTTGAAAGCTACATGTCAGTCTGTCTCCTGCTATTCTCTGAATAAAAACGGGGGAAATGTTTTCGAGTTGGATGCAAAATGGCATTATAGTGCCAAGACTTGAACTTGCTTAGTTACTTTTGTCTACCTCTGGCTGCAATAGCAGATTTCTGGCATTCACCCTTGAAATCATCCCCACCTGGATGTTGTAGGCCCAGGTCCAAACACTATAAGGAAATAAAATACGAGTGTGAAAAGCTTGCAAGAATGGCTTTTCCTCCCTAGAGGGATATTCTGCACTCCAAAACGCACCTCGCTGACAGGAAAGTTTTATAGCGATTTGTTGAGTCAAACTGATAGACCTTGTGGAAAATGCTATGAGCATGAACCATCACATTCCGCACCTATGATGGAAATGTGCATCCAGCTGCTGTTTTTAATCTGGGGGTGACTAGTCATAAAGTTTTTACTAGCCAGGTTCACCAGATTTAAACTCTTGTCTTGTTGGTTAAAGAAAATTTCATATTGGGTTTTTTTCAGATATTTTGATATATTATTTATAGTTTCTTTGATATTCAGAGCTGATTTACAACCACTAAGTATTCACAGACCTTAATGATTTCTTGGGAAATTAATATTTGTGAGAAGGATCTATCCATTTATAATGAGCTCTTATGTCGCCATTTCCTTAAGTTGTGTCTCTAAACATATAAGCCATGGACTTAATTAACTAAAGTAAACTGTAACATTGCTTGATTGAGATTTTTTCGTGTTCAACCCCATCATATTTTACACTACACTGGGCAAATCTGCATTAGTGTTTGTTAACCGATCCTTTCAAAGATGCTTTGTCCTTTTCGTCGCAGCTCGCACACAGTGAAAGGCAGGAGATTTACAATTGTCATGCCACTTTCATAATATGCCTTGCACCAATAAAGTAACAGGCTTTAAGAGGCCCATTAAATGTCTGTGGGTGGCAGAGCAAAAGAGAATGAGCGAGACCTTGGTTTTTAGCTTCCATAAGGGAGGATATAATGAAGACCAAATGACTACTCAGGAGTCAGTTATTTGATTTTTACTTGCACTCTTTCCTACCTACAGCATGTAGCTTCAGTTAACTGGAAAGTTTTGCCCTGGGGATCGAACGCCTGTCAGTCCCTGTTACTTCAGACAAATGTTGCATCCTCACTGGTGAATTGAATGCTTAGTCGGGCAGTGAATTAGCCGGGGGGAAGGTGGTTTTCAAGGGTCGTATTTTCAGGTCACATGTAGGAGACATACATCTGTCACTCTGAAGGTAACATTGTTAAGTGTAACTAATCATTGCCTGATTTTTACATTTGACTAGATAGATTAATAGAAAAATATGCAATTGGTGTGCACTAATCACTGGTCAGCTACATATAACTTATAACATGTTTACTTATAACATTTGAGGTTAAATCATTAAAATATCAATTAAAAATAACCACATTATTGATATTTGTATGGAAATTCTCCAGGGGTGTAGTGAGAATACAAATACTCCGAGCAGTTGGAAGCCCTCATATTGATGAACCTAGGATGCAGTTAGGGAAGGCTGTTGTATAGTGACAGATGGTGCATTTGGTAGTCTGTTGATATATTCTTGTTTGCATTCCACAAAATGTAAGTTGGCAATTTATATATATAACATACAGCATCAAGTCATATCAAAGTGCATCATACCTACTCTGTTTCATTAGCAGAGAAAACAATGTGAAGGTTTCAGGTTTTGATGCATACTTATCTAACTCTTTAGGCTCAAGGATAGGTGACGAGAGACCCATATCACTGTTTATGGTTTGCTGGTCAAAACAAACCTCTTATCAGTTACCTACACTGGCAGTTTACCTTATCTTGTCAAATGATATGCTCATGGTCTTTTAATGACCACAGACGAAAACGTTTGCACGTGAAAGTTACCTAACCAAATATGCAGCAGAAGAAAAAACATTGAAATTTAGACCATATTCATGAAGAGACAAAAAGAATAATTTAGTCAGACAATGCTTGTCCAGGTTTAGTCTTAGAGTGAACATTATCCTTGATGAACATTATTTTTTTTTGCCCTGAGTGCTGACAATGTCAAACAGCTCATTTATTTTCACTGATCTGGCTTGAAGGGTTTGACCCATTTACAGAGTATGAGAGTCTAATGAGCTGTTGAAGGCTAGAATTGGGGTACGTGGTATGCCTTGATGAAGTTGTTTTGGTAAATTCTGACCTCTTGCTTGTGGGCTGCTGAGTTAGAAAGCTTCACTACTGCAAATGCCTGGCCCAGGAAATGTAAAAATAGGTGGACTAGAATACCACTGTTTTATCACATATAAAAAGAATGAACGTGTCAAGGAGAGAGAAACCTGTCTGTGATGCATATGCACTATGTGTCTTTATTGCTTTTGTAGACTATTATACAGTAGCTTATGTGGGATGGAACTGTATTCCTATTAATATAATTGTAATTGATCTCCAGTTAGTACTGTTTAATTATATTCATCTTTTCTGCATAGGTTCTAATGAGAAACTGGAGATTGTCTTGTCTCGTTTTGTCTTATTGTCTTTATCTTTGCCATTTTTAAGACTGAAAAAGACTAAATATCTGTTACTACAATATATTTTTATGATATGGTTGTCTCAATATGTTTTTTTAATTATTTGCATGAAAATCATCCTGCGGGTTCTGAAATGCAAAACTATGAGGATGCTCAAAAGACATAAGCTCAAAAGACATATATGTTTACTTTTATGACGTTCCCCTATAACGTGTTCGTGCTTGCTGTATGCCCTCATACTTTGTTTTCTAAAAGAGTCTAAAAGCATGCCTTCATCGTCCCCTGAGAGATGGGGGGACCGGTCGAGCAGTGCTAGATGACCAGAGTGGGCGAGGTGCATTGCGGGGTCTGATAAGTGATGCAATGTTGGAGGGAGCAGAAACATTCTTGGCTTTGTAAGCATCAGTGTTTTAAATCTGATGCGAGCAACTACAGGCAATTATTCCCCCTACCATTTTTATAAAGATAGAGAAAGACTACTTTTAATAATACATAATGTTATTTCAGGATTTGGGGATTTTAGAATATGTTTCGGTAAGCTCGTTGCTTGCAAAAACTTCCTAAGGGGTCTAAAATGCAAAACGGGGATTCTCAAATAGTGAACCTACAATCTGGGTATATTTTGTGCCAACAGGAACAGATACCACTGTAAACAAACCATTAAAAATTTGCTAAAAACAAAAAAAGTCTCATTCCAAAGTCTAACTTGAGTTAATGAGGAAGATTAGATTTTTTTCTTACAAAACGGTTTGGTTTGTACTATAGTGGGATGGGAAAAAAGTGCCCTCCAGTCAGCCTCTTATGGGTCAAAGGTCAACTGGCAGCATCTGCCATGTAGCACAGTGGGATGTGTGGGCCATAGGGCCTACAGCTACATTCACCTACCTGGCAAAGATCAAGTTGTTGAAGAGTCTGTGTGAGATTGTGTGTGTGAGAGAGAGAGAGCAATGAAAGAGAGAGAGAGAGAGCAAAGTTTTGTTAAAACATGCAGTGAGATGGTGTAAAGCTGGTGTGTTTTCAGTTGAATAGGAAATATTACAGATTAAATATGTTACGTTCTTGTGTTGGGGGGGGGATGTTCGGGGTTGTCACACTCCCACCTTTGTCAATAAATAATTCATCAGCCAGCAGGCTGTTTGAGCTGAAATAGCTTTATCATTGCCAACATTTACACAGAGTGTTCTGTATATGCATATGCAATTAAATGACAGTTCAGATCATCTTCAAAATAGCAGCTTGTTGTTATCGAGTAATGGAAAAAAAAAAAGAAAGGAAGAAAAAAGAGATAGAGAGACTCGCTATGAGATGGCTGTGAATTAATACACTAGCCGGAACAGATGACTGGGAAGACATCTATGATAAAAATGAAAGTGATGCACAAATACACAATAACACTGACTCTATGTGTGTAAGAGCAAAGCTAATGAGTGGATACATTTCAGTTGAAGAAAAGGAAAACACACCTCAACAACACAGCACTCCCACTCAATCTGTTGCATCACACACACATAGAACGTGATATCGGTACATGCAAGAGTCTTATCAGAGACAAACAGACTGAAGGTTTTGCATTTCCCTCTGCAATGAAGTGAGCATGTTTAACCATTACATAACCATAAAGAACACACCTAAAGCATCCTGGGAGTGGCGTTAATTGGAACCCTCCTGTTGTGCTTTAACTTCTTCATTCTTCCCGGACAGAAGATTTCACTGCTTAAACTGCATTTTTAAATAGCTATTAAGTGTTTCTGTGGTATTCAAGAAAAATCTGGCCAGACTTGGGAAATGAATAAGCGAGACTATACGATGATGCATTATAAGAAATGACTGTCTCTATAGTATTTCTCTGTTTACTTTCTCTCTCTTTCTCTCTCTCTCACTCTTTCTTATTCTGTCTCCTTTTTCAGCATATTCCCCTCATTTCCATCTCTCTAACAGGGTTCTTATAGAATATATTTATCTGTGTCATATACTCTCTCTCACGTAATGTCCTTCCTCACAGTATTCTCTATTTTTTCCATCCTTTTAGACATTTATACATGGTTCTTTTATAGTTCCTTATAGTACACTCTTTCCATTGCTCTCGTTCTTTGTTAACCCATATCCTGTTCTCCATTATCTAACTCTCCCTAAACGCGTTCACCTATATTATGTCTTCCTTTAATCTGTGTTCTCGAAGCATGTGTTCTTTCTCAGACCCCATTCTCCCTTAACATTTTCTCTTGAGTCATGGTCCTGGTTATATTTTTCACCAGTAAAAAAATATAAAATAAAACAGAGGAGCGTGTGCATGAAAAGCAACAGATGCTCTTTAATTCTATGTAACCTGCACTGTAAATGGGCACTGGGTAATATTTATTTTGAGTAGGTGTGGTAATGTTCATTTTACATTTGTATTTGATTGAAATGGTTTGAATACCAGTCTCTTGGCAGTATTCTTGAATCACTCAACAGGGTTCTCATGTACAGTGCTCAAGTTGTAAAATGAAACTTGGATTGCGCTTATTCTATGTAAGAGGTATATATTTCTCTTAGTAAAAGCATTTAAGTCTTGTGATTATTAGGAATGAGGTTGATGAAATGTAAGGATGGATACGAATGTTCATTTATTCATTTTCTCTACCTGGATATAATCCTAGCTTTAGGGTCACGGGAAAGCCGCTGCCCACCCGGCAACTCTCAATCTGTCATAGGGAGCACACCCAATCATACACACACATATTCACACAGACACCAATTAATCTATCATGCATGTATTTGGAATGCTGAAGGAAACTGGAGTACCTGGAAAAAAACCAGTGAACACAGGGAGAACATGCAAACTTCACACAGAAATGTCTTGAGTCCCCCCACCTGGTGCTCAGGATCTTCTTGCTGTGAGGCTATAGCACTAACCACTGTGCCACCATGCCGCACAGATAAGAATATATATTCATTAATAGTAGCATAAATATTATTATTATTATTATTATTATTACTACTATTATTGTTATTATTATTATTATTCATGCACAGGCATTTATGAGCATTAAATAATCCTAGGTATTTTACCACAATTACTGAAAAAAAATCAGGAAAACATTTTGACACTATGTAGTTTCCATATGCCTTTTTATAAATCATCATTAATTTTACTCCATTTAATTTCTATGGACAATATTAGAGTGGATGATGTCATAATGACATCACAAACATCCTAAGGTGCTTGAAGTTTTAGTCAGATTTTATCTAATATGCTTTTGCATTTAAATAGACAATTAATATAAGCCAGTATAATATAATATAATATACTATATACTTGGAACATGTAATCGCTTCTTTTAGCTATACATATTATTATTATTATTATTATTATTATTATTATTATTATTATTATTATTATTATTATTGGCAGAAGCATTAGTAGTAGTAATCATCATAGTAGTACATGAAGAATTAGTAGTATGCGTATTAGTAGTAGTAAAAAATTCTCGTTGTTGTATAAGTGATCATAGTAATATTAGAGGTTTTAGAAGTAGTAGCTGTAGTAGTAATAGTCATTGTAGTAGTAGTAATAGTAGTAGTAGTAGTCATTGTAGTAGTTGTTGTAGACATTGTAGTAGTAGTAGTAGTAATAGTAGTAGTTGTAGACATTGTAGTAGTAGTAGTAATAGTAGTAGTAGCAATAGTAGAAGTAGTAGTAGTAATAGTAGTTGTAGACATTGTAGTAGTAGTAGTAATAGTAGTAGTTGTAGACATTGTAGTAGTAGTAGTATGATTCTTTAAGTGAATCTCCTTGCAGCCGTAGTTATAGCTATAGTAATGCTTAGTTTCTGTAACAATAAGTCTATTTGGTTTTAAAATACATATGATAAGATATGATGTCAGCACACTCTCTTAATACTGTTTCCTAGTCTTGTTTTTCCTAAGACTTTCACTCAGTAAACTTTGTTCCATATTTTCTTAACTCCAGTGTATGTATTTTATACTCAGACTATGGCAAACCAATTTCTGAGAGTGGTGCATGTTTTAACGATGTGGTATTAGAGCATTAAGGGAGTAATCCAAGCAGCTCTATGTTAATAGACAATAATAACTCTATTAACTGCCCATTTCCCCTTTGCATCTCTTTTAGTATGG
Source organism: Aspidoras spilotus (assembly GCA_028565295.1). Lineage (NCBI taxonomy): Eukaryota > Metazoa > Chordata > Actinopteri > Siluriformes > Callichthyidae > Aspidoras > Aspidoras spilotus. The sequence goes on from JAOUQV010000043.1 coordinate 3,379,964, forward strand.
AGGAAGTGCAAATCAGGTGACACAGCAGCTTGGTCAGATGGTACATTCTTTCTCAATGTGTTCAATGGTAATGGAAAATATCTGATTAACCCAGAAAAAAAAGATCTGCAAAGCAGTGAGTGTGTGTTTCTGGTTTATGAGGCATTTGGAAGGAAGGGGAAAAAAAGGGAAATAAATGCACTGCAAATTTCAATGTTCTAGCAAATAATATAGCATCATATGAGATAAATAGAGCCTTGGGAAAATAAAGTGAGTAAGCAAGCTATCATTTTTATTTTTTTTTCTGTACTAATATATAATAAAGTCAGCCAAGAATACACGTGTGAGGTGTGTCTGTTGTATTTGACGTTAGAGTTAACGCCTATAAAGCACTAATGTCAAGGTGTTAAAGCCTGATTAGGTTTCTCCTGTGGTGTTCGCGCTGCTAAAGCACAGAGGCATGCTCTCGGTGCTTACACTTCAGAAAGGGGAACTTTGCGTCTGTGGTCCGTCACACATTATTCCCCCTCCTGGGCTGATAAGAGTCAACTTGATAACTGCGAAAAGAGACAAAATTAACTGTTTGTGAACATGCAAAACCTGCCCCAGCCAGTTTTATTTCTTTTTATAATCTAAAACACTGGCTTTAGTATTGTTTTGTGATTTGATCTTATATATCATTGAATAAAGTATTCATCTGCAAAAACTTATATATTCATTTTTTTACAAGTTGTGTTTTGTTACTATGTATGCCAGGTAATACTGTATCACCTGAACAGCAGATGGGCTGAACAGAAGATAATTTAACAAAATACAGAAAAATTCCAAAATTAAATTTTTTTTTGCCAAAGCAGACAACACCCTAAGTTAAGCCAATAAAAATAAAAACTACAAGTTTGTTTTAAGTACAACTATTAATTTATTGGTGTGTGAAGTCATGAAATTAATAGTAATTTATATTTTAAATTTATCCACGTTATCAAAAGCCCAAAATTTCTGTAATAATAATAATAATAATAATAATTTAAACTTATATTTTACAAACTTAAGTTCACTTTACAATTAATGAAAACGAAAGAGAAAAAAAATCATCAGAGGTTTAAAAAGAGGAGGGGGGCAGCGGCAGCAGTAAGGACAGAGTTGTTCAGCAACCCATGCATCATCCTCCAATATCCGGGAGTATAAGTTGGTAGTATGAGTTGATAAGTAGTACATGGTCATGTGTGGGCAAACCAAACTGGCGAAAAATCATGTTCAATGACAAATCATGGCAAGAATTGAAAGATACACCAGTGCACATTCTTCTGATCGCAAAGCAAACAGACAATAGACTTGACCCATCATTACCAGCTACAGCAAATATATATATATATTGATCAGGTTGTGCATGCATTTATCAGGTTGTGGAGAAGGTGTACAAATATGTACAAAGTCTGTGCTACATGTGAAGAGAAAATCCAGACCCTTAGATTGCTTCTTCTTTGAAAAAAGAATGTCGTCTGTTATTGCAACCAAACTCTTCAAATATTACTTTTAGTGAAAAAATATCATGAAGATTAACATGAAGATTAACTTTTAAATAAAGTATAGAGTTAACAGTCTTGAAGGCGATGGCTTAAAAATGGACAGGCAACCTCAGGGAGGATATGAACCACAGGCCCTTCAGTATTGTTTAAATAGTACGTTTCGAGACAGTAGGTTTTTCTTGGCACCTGTATCCATGGCAGAGATCCCTAAAACAGACAGTTTCTCATGCCTTTGTGTTTCCAGAAAACATATTTTTTGGCATCAGTCTGGGTTTCTCTTTTCTATGGCATTTTCTGAGACGGTCAAAGCTCTACTAGTTGGAGATGACCTTTGTTCAAATCTCGTGTTCTTTTTTGTCCTTTGTCTCGAAAAAATATAGCAACAGTGAATGTTTACATGAACAGCAGAAGAGATAGCAAAAAAAACTGGATTCTCTGTGTCATTAATACTATATATATAGCCCACCACTTACAGTATGATCAAGTTGCCTCTTTAAAGGATCATTTTTGCTGGGTTAAAAAAGGCTTCTTGTAATGCTCAGTGCTAAAAGGATGAAAAAATTTCTCACTACTCACTCGCACTGAAACTCTACAGAATAGACTAGCTGTCTCTCGGCCGCTCCTTGTGTTGTTCACAGATAATTTACAATCACGCAAAGCTTTCATTTGAATCTGGTTTTTTCCTCAACTGAGAGCTCTGAACGCAAGAATATAACTTCCGGCTGAGCCGCTAATGTGATCGTTGTGTGTTCCCAGGAGGCAGCAAGGGATAAATCCTCTTTAGTGAGTGGAGGAAGTGGAGAAACAATGGCCTCCTCAATATTTACAGCTTCACCCCTTAAAGTCTCGCTTGCAATTTCCTTGCCAAAAAGATGCTCAGTGAACGTGTTTGTCCAAATAAAATGTAAAAACTAAGCTTCTGAGATACCAAGAAGTTTTATTTAGTTACATAGAGTACGTGCAGAGAGAATAAAGAGTAAAGTAGGCAAAATATTTTATTTTTATACACATAAAGGTACTGCGTGGTTGTAAACGAGAACGAGTGTGAATAAACTCTTGTTCCGAAGACTGCTTAAGAAGAAGGAGGGGGAATGAGATCTAAGCGCTAAAGTACATTTTGATTACTGTAATCTACATTCTAATTATCCACTTTAGGTAATTATAACCTTGCCTTATCCCAGGTGTGTTCCTGTAAACACTAACACACCCACACACACTCACTTTCGCACTCTTTTTAATCCTCTCCCTCCTACAGTGAGGCAGAGATCTCCTCCAGATGTTTCAGACTCTCACTTATAGCAAAACTATTCAAAATAACACGCATGACTCCAGGTGTGCATCATCTGTTTAGAGTGAACTGGTCACCTAAAAGAAGTTTACTAACTATTTTTTAATAATACCCAACAACGGTTGGTTCGTTTCTGCGAGCAGACTCTTGATCATATAAATATACAGCGGAAGTAATTCGGCTTCTGGCTCACAGTATAAAAGAACCCAGCTGAGAACCTTCATCCACTCATGGCTCATTTCTCCCTGTGGCTTTATAAGCAAAGGGCAGGTTCTGAGGTCATGGGGGGTGGCAGGAAGGGGACCTAAAGGCTCAAACAGAGTCCTTTCCTTGTGCACTACCTGGCAGGGATGCTATTCAGGTGACGATGATTTGGATGCATGTGTGTGTGCGTGCATGTGTGTAAGGATGTGTGTGGGAGGGAGTGCTGAACAGATGTGTTTTACTTCCTTATTAACATCACAAAGGGCTGCTCTGATTGAAGGGGGCTCTATTTCTCTTTGGTGGGATGTCCCGATTCACACTAACTCTTATGCACATTCACACACACACACACACACAAAATGACCTTTTTAGACGATTTCCACCTACACTGCCAGCTGGTAACTGGAGGAGTTGTTGCTCTGCATCGTCCTCGTCGAGATTCTTTTCCGAAGCATCACAAGCGTATGCCTACACATGTGTTTGATATCAGTGGATCACTAGCTGCTTAAGTATAAATAGGTATGCTGTAAAAATGGAATGCTAGTTAAACTTTACCTTTGTTACAAGTAGTCAAGAGAATTATCCATAACTCGTTCATTCATTCATTTTCTTTCTCGTAATCCACACGTTCTCCAAATTATCACTTTATCCAATTTAACACCAATTAACTTAACATGCATGAATTTGGAATGTGGAAGAAAACGGGAGCACCTGGAGAAAACCCTCGCGAACAGGGGAAGGAGTTTCAAACTCGACACAGAAATTTCCCAGGTCGTCCCACCCAGGAATTGAACCTGTGTCTTACTAAGATGTGACAGTACTAGCTACTTCATCACCATGCATCCCAATCTGAAACTTCAAATGATAATTACAACAGAAGAGATATATGAGTTAACATAACATTACTTGGCTCTAATGTTGTACACAGTGGATCCGATATGTAATAATTTCAACACTAATTTTAATAGTACTCTTTCTAAATCCGTACGCCAATTTACTCCCTTAATTGTTATAGAAACACTGTATCTGTTCAGATCAAAAACGCTGGTCTTAGTTTAATCTCCACCGGCGGTGGCGTATGTTATTGTAACCTCCTAATTAATCTTACAAGAGGTGTAATGCCATGTCCGATTAGGTCTGTACCTCGAACAGATTAATTAATGCTTCTAATCAGTGGCAGCAAAATTTAATTTGCCTTGATTACACGCCTGCAAATTTGCATGTGGTTAATGATGGGTCTGTTTTTTACACACACACACACACCTTGGAAATAAAGAGCATAATATGGATCATATGCAGTCGAATGTATTTGCATCAATATAGATAATATGCTTGTATATTTAAACATCTATTAATACTTATATACACTGTACTGTGTGATCTTAGGCACTGAATATTATTTTTAATAATTCTACAATAATAATTCAGTACAGGGGGGGCAGGGTGATGAAGTGGGTGGTGCTGTAGCCTCAAAGAACGTAGGACCACTCACCTATGGGACGACTAAGGAAATTTCTGTGTGGAGTTTGCATGTTGCATGTTAAATAGTGTCTCTAAAGTGGCCCTTACTGTATGAATATGTGTGTGTCTAGTGTTTTTCCTGGCCATTGTGCCTAGAGTTGCCGGGTGGGCACCAGCTGGCCCGTGACGCTGTGTGGATTAAACGGAAGATAAAGATTGAATGAATGAGGATGATTCAGTACAGAATGATGTTAGGATCCAAGCATTAAATGATCTAAGCATTAAAAAAGATTATAATTTCAAACAAATAATTATAAAATTATAAACATATGTTAGTCAATAAAGAATGCAACATATGACATAACAGAACAGGGATGATGACAGTTTAGCATTTCCAATTTATATAGCACGCAAGTCTATAGACTGTGGGAGGAAACCAAAGTACTTGGAGTAAAACTATGCAGACACAGTTAGAACATGCAAACTCCACACAAAAAATATCCCAGGTCGCACCATTCGGGGATCGAACCTAAGAACTTCTTAGTGTGAGGCAACAGTACTATTCACAGCATTCAGTATCTCAAAAAATTTGAATATTACTTTAGACCATTACAAAAAAGGGATTTTTAGAAAAATATGAACATGAAACATATCAGCATGTACAGCACTCAATACTTAGTGGGGGAACAGTCTATGGCACTGCTCAGGTGTTATGAGAGCCATGGTTGCTCCGATAGTGGCTTTCAGCTGTACTTTTGGGCCTGGCATGTTGTATCTTCCTATTCACAATGCTACATAGATTTTCTATTGTGTTAAGGTCAGGTGAGTTTGCTGGCTATTTAAGAACAGGGATATCATGGTCTTTAAACCAGGTACTGTGTGCAGGTGCCAAGTCCTACAGGCATGGCTTTCCAAACCATCACTACATGTGAAAACTTTAAACTAGACCCCAAGTAACATGGATTCTGTGCTTCTCCACTCTTCCTACAGAATCTGGGACCTTAATTTTGAAAGAGAATTTAAAAATTTACTTTTCATCAAAGAACTCAATGCATTAAGGCATGTAGAGGTGGTCAAGTCAACTTGCTGAAGTCCAAACCGAACATCAGAATGAGGAAGAAATGTGATTTAAATTATTTGATTGTGGAATGGTTGTTGGTGCCTGATGGGCTGTTCTGAGTATTTCAGAAAATGTTGATCTACTTTTATGCAAAACCATATCTAGTTTTTACAGAGAATGGCCCACAAAGAGAAATTATCCAGTGAGCAGCAGTTGTGTGGACGAAAATGCCTTGTTGATGTGAGAGGTCAGAGGAGAATGGGCAGACAGGTTAGAGGTGATAAATGGGCAACAGTAACTCAAATAAAAACACTCATATAAAAAATGAATATTTTTAATATTAAGAATAACATCTCTGTTGAAAGTATACCATGAAAGATTAAGGCAGTTTTGAAGACAAATGGTCTTTCAACCTTAACCTAGCAAGATGTAAGTGGACAGTGAGTGCAGTATGCTCTTTACTCAGAAAGTTTAGCAAATGTTGCACAAGAGTGATAATGTTGCCAGCATTCTGTATATTGTACAGGTGTATATTGTAAACATATTGGTCATCATATAAAAAAGAC
>JAOUQV010000043.1:3397204-3408756 GCA_028565295.1 Aspidoras spilotus
ACATATTGTGTGCAGGGTGGTTTGTGTCACTCGCAATTGTTATTGCTTTTCGAGTGAGACGGGTGGTGTATATATTTAGCATGGAGGGTAGTGGGGTCCCAATGATCTTTCCAGCTGTGTTAGAGAATATGTTATAATTATTATTTTTTTTTACTGTTCTTGATAACATAGAGCCTATGCATTGCCGGACCGCATGTCGCTGATTGTAGCACTTTATGAAAATAGTCATAGGCTCCCACGGTTGATGTGGATGACAGCTAAGATAATGTTCATGTGCTACTATAATTATTATGAAACATTTTCGTGCTAGCCCAGAGAGGTTGGCAAGCGTACATAATAGCAAGCATCCTTTCATTTGAGAGATCTTTTAGAACATTTCGTTCAACGGCGCAAGTGGAAAAAGTCTCACTAACCAAGGTTTCTCTAACGCAAGCCCTTTAAAGAGCCAATGATTTGGTATTTCTAGTTTTAAGAAAGTGATTCCAAGCTGTTGTTCTTTTACAAGGCTCATAGAATGACCGGTATTCAGAAGCACTTAGCTGTCATAAATGTTAAAAAATGTCATTCAAGTAGGGAAGAAGTGAAATTATTAATCATTCTTGCTCAGATAATAGGAAGGAAATGTGTGAACAGTTTAGAAATTAGCCAGTGTCGTGAGGTCTCTCTCTCCCTCTCTCTCTCTCTCTGTATATGTGTGTTTTTATACACACTTGTGTGGACTTTACAAGGATATGAATATCTGATATTTTTTAACTTGTGAGAACATTTTTCTGGTCACTATAATGTATTTTGGGCTATTTGTGTGTGTGTTTGGCCTACTATCTTTCTAAAGACCAGTTCAGGTTTTTCAACCTTCAGACTATAATGCTTATGTACTCAGAGTGCTCTAAATTACTACACTTTTCTACATTCATTACCCTCCTTCTACTCTGCAACAGTCCTAATTGTGTGTGTGAGACACGTAATTCTGTTTTTGTCTTTGTGTTTTCTGGTGCAGTCACACACTGTATATGTGCTGTATCTTTTGGCTGCTCCATACTGTATGTACTACACCATGATTATTTGGTTGTTGGAAATGATCAACATAATGCTCAGTGCCTTGGGGACATTACTCGGTCCTGACTTTAGAGGAATTACTAGTGTGTGTTTGAATGTGTGTGATATGGAATCTTCTTGTTTTCCTTATTGTGGTGGAGGTGCACTATATCCTCATTTCGAAGAGGAAGCTTATGATACTTGTGACTGCCGGTAAGAAATCACATGAGACCGAGCAGGAGGAACAAATACAGTAACTCCATTATATGAGCAAGAGTTCCTCAGAAGCCACAGCCATTCTTCAGTTGGAAAAAAAAAATACCTTGATTTGTTTTTAAGCTATGAATTGAGAAGTGTGGTGTTCTGTCCATTTGTGTAATTTAAAACAAAAAGAGAAGGAAAAGAAATGGAAAAGCCACAAGCCTCTATGTTCACTTCACCAAACCCATGTTGCTTTGTTGTCATTTTATTGTTAAATTGTCATCACATGATGATGAGAATGAAAAATAATAATAAAGAACATCTTCAGGGTTTGTGACGGAGCCCAGCAGACTGGTGCTAGCACATTTAATGCTGTTGATTCATGCACTGTGGTCTTCCTTTCTTTGGCTCCTCTACTTGTACGTGGTTTGTCTTAAACCCACCATTTTCTAATATTTTTTTCTCTCTTTATGCCACTCTTTCCAGAGGACAGAAAAGATGAATACAAACCTCAGAGTCCTGACGTGTCTCTCCATGGAGCTGGAAATGGTACAGGTGAGCCCACATCCCTGATCTTAGCTTGTGCCATTGCCATGGTGGTTATAAGCTATTTTTTTTTCAGAGGGCCTTTTAATTGTATTCCTGGAACAGAGTTATTTTCCATTCTTTCTGTTCATTACATGAACCATCTACAGGGACAGATTTCCTTCTGCCATCTTTTTTACTTTTTATCAGCATGTACCATGTAATTTAAACATTTTCATGCATAATTTTACACAGAACGATCACTATATTAGGAACACCTGGATAATAATGGATTAGACCGACCTACTAGTAAAGTACAGCAGGTATCAAACTCAAAAAAGGTAGCTTTTTAGTAAATTAGTCACAATTGGTGATCTCCCACAAGCTTATATACACAGATGCATTTTAAAATGTTGCCTCATATGTGTCATGAAGAGATGGAAAGTAAACATTTGTAAGTTGAGCGAGAGTGCACCAGAAATCAGGTTTGATTTGCCACTAAATCGAGTTTGGGATAAAATCTGATTTGTTCTGTCCATGTACTTTCCAATTGGTTTAAAATGAGACAATAATATTTTTATTTGCCTTCTCCTAGGCCCCCGTGTCATATCTCACTGTTACAGCAGACCTGTCAAAGAGAAAAGAACAAGTTTACAGCATATTACATGCAATTTTAGGTTTTTGTTTGCAATTCTTTGTATTTTATTCAGGTTTATATTCACATATTTTCAATACATCTCACCGACCTTTAGGTCACAAAACCTGTCTAGGTCTGTTAAACCGTATGCTTCTGGTCCGTTTAATGCCATTTTATCTTGCAATGGTAATCAGTGCTACTTCTTGTTTATTGTAAAATCCCTGGTCTGCACAATTATACGTAACGCATGGCTCATTATTTAATTTGGAGTCTGATTTTAAGTATACTGTGGGCCATGCAAAGTGAGATCAGTTACCCAAGTGAGCCTAATTGCAACATAAACCAATTACCCACAATGCTGCAAATGTTTAAAGCCTATTTCAACATGCACGAGGATGCTTAAAGAGTGCTCGATGATCACGCTGGCTCCTATTCGTCTTTGAAGTGGCCATTACACTGTAACTTAAACAAATACTTCCACCTTTAAAGGCTTCCTAATAGTTTGTCCCTCTGCTATATCACATTTAGAGCAGCTGCTTTCCAAATGTCCAGCTGGACCTTTTCTAGTCACAAGCAATGTAAACCAATAGGTCAGTTTGTTTTTCTTACCTCTCACACATTTACTGTGTGCAGTTAAGGGTATTGAGGCCACTGATGAGCTGGAGAGCTACTTCGTCAAGAGGAAGTTAGAGGACAATGAGGGCTGTCCTGCGAGCATTGCCGAGTACCTGCAACGAGGCGACACTGCCATAATTTACCCAGAAGACCCAGAAGAGAGCACGAGGCTGAGCACTCCAGAGGCCGATGGGCAGGATGAAAATGAAAATGGTTAGTGAGATTTTTGGTTAGTAGAATATCATTATCAGGCATGTTTGTATAGTTGGTAACACTGTCGTCTCACAACAAGAAGGACATGGGTTTAATCCCTGGATGGGGCAATATAGGAAATTTCTGTCTGGAGTTTTCATGTTTTCCTTTTGTTAGTTTGGGTTTTCTCTGGTACTCCGGTTTCCTCCGACATACCAAAGACATGCATATTAGGTAAATTGGTGTCTCGAAATTGGCCCTTAGTGTGTGACTGGGTGTGTGTGCCCTACAATAAGGTGGCGCCCTGTAGGGTTGTTCCTGCCCTTGCGCCCAGAGTTGCCTGATGGGCACCGGCTGTCCCGTAACCTTGCGTGTATTAAGCAGAAGATAATGAATGAATGAATAAATGAATGTTCTCGGAGAAAATATCATATTGAAAAACCAAATTTAATTTATTTTTTTGATAAATAATCCAAAATACACAAAAATGTAGCAGTTGCTGATCTTTCATTCCTCTCATTTGTGTGCAGATCTGGCATTCAGGACCGCAGATGATTTTGCCCAACTGTTGACCTGCCCCTACTGCGACCGTGGCTACAAGCGGTTGACTGCCCTCAAGGAGCACATCAAGTACAGACACGAAAAGAACGAAGAGAGCTTCCCCTGCCAGCTCTGCAGTGACACTTTCACCTACCGCACCCAGCTGGATCGTCATATGGCCACTCACAGACCGTCTAGAGACCAGGTGAGTCCCGATCTATATTCTATTGTTACCTAAGTCAGACAAGTTAATATACTAGTGTTGATAAAATTTCAGGGGACTTCCAAGACTCAAATATAAATACACATTTAAAGGAATAATGCCTCTACTGTACAGTATATTTAAAACCAGTTATATTTCACATAACCAGCTCACTGTATACAGCCCTTTAAATGCATATCTTTCACACCAGATACACAGCTGTGCACGGTCATCTGCCCACAAAAAGGCAAGTGTGGGATGTCGTAGCACATTGATTTTCATAGCCTTCAGCTTCAGCTGCTACGGGAGTGGAATCAAACTCCAAATATGCGCTCAATGCTGATATTTGTTTTGGTCTTTCTCTGCTTTGAGTGCAGCAAGAAGCCTGAGTGTCATTAAAAGCTTGTTGAGTAATTACAGAATGCCTTTAGATTTCCAAACATATCTTTTACAACAACACAAAAAGATTGGCAGTGTGGTATACACTCACTGGCCACTATATTAGCTGTACCATGTTAGCAAGAGGATAAATTATTTGTGGAATTTCAACAGAGATAGTATTCTGCATTCCTGGGTTATAATGAGTGGTTACTACTGCCTTTCTATCATCCCAAACCCATATGCCAATTCTCATCTGACCACTCATATTAACAAGGCAGCTTTATCCACACAACTGCCGCTCACTGCATATTTTCTCTTTTTTGGACCATTCTCTGTAAACCCTAAAGATGTTTGTGCATGAAAATCCCAGTAGATTAGCAGTTTCTAAAATACTCAGAGCAGCCCATCTGGCACCAACAGCCATGCCTTGTTAAATGTCACTTAAATCAACCCATTATGATGCTCGGTTTGTTCGTTATCAAGTTGTCTTGACCGCATCATTTTGTACTGATTCAATAATTATATAAATATCTTTCACAAAATTGTCAACTAAATTAAAAGGGGCATAGGACACTACAATCAGTAGTGTAAATTACTATGTAAACTATCCACCTTGCCTTATTACCTGTGTATATCTAATTCCTGAATATTTTTACCTGTTAAATCCCAGGTTTACTTTCAGTAATGGTTATTTTATTACTTGGTGTGTAGTTTATATACCGTATTTTTGTAAATGTTTAGCATATTTTTTAAAGTATATAATACCCATATTATGCTTTGAGCTGTATTTTCCCACTAACATTAAACTATGTGATGTTCAAATACACTCTTGCAGACTCCCACATGTGTTTCACAGACCTTTGTATATGTGAGTGGGGTGCAGTAGGAAGCATTGTTGTCTTTCCTGTGCATCTATGGCCCACCCACATTTTTATTTGAAATTCAAAAGAAAGTGCCTACATTTAACTTAGAGTAAGAAGATGCTAAAACTAAGGATTAACATGATTTATTATTTATTAAAGCAATTTATCCTATTTTTGTTAAAACAATGGTTTTCCTTACCTCACAATCATTCTTTTTTCTGTAGCCACCGGTGTTGAACGAAGGGGCTGGAAACCGCAAGTTCAAATGCACTGAGTGTGGAAAAGCCTTTAAATACAAGCACCATCTGAAGGAACATCTCCGCATACACAGTGGTACGTAGTCAAGTGTAATTGGCCAGAATTTTGTGAGGCTATATATCATATATATATATATATATATATATATATATATCAGGCTCAATATCTGTGTCATGTTAACTTTCATGAAGGAGTTGGGACTGCTTTTTTGTTTATTTTGAGCTTGTTATAAGTCTTTTTTCCTTGCTTAGGTGAGAAGCCATACGAATGCTCCAACTGTAAGAAGCGATTCTCGCACTCCGGCTCTTACAGTTCACACATAAGTAGCAAGAAATGCATTGGTCTTATCTCCATAAATGGACGGGTACGACATGGAGTCAGCAAGTCTGGTTCATCCCCAAATTCCTCTGCTTCTTCACCAGGCAGCCCTGCATTGGCTCAGCTGAGGAGCAAACTGGAAAACAGTAGGTGCACTGGTCTACAGGACCCTGACATAAAGGCTGAGCCCATGGACTTCAACGAATGCCGTCTCATGATGGCTTCACCACCAGAATTTGGAGTTGGTTTTCTTAATGGTACTGGCCGTGGAGGGAGCCCCCTTGGGTTGCACAATTCGTCACAGAACACCTTGCAGCACTTAGCTTTAAGACTGGATTCACACACATTAGGCTACCAGAGCTTGAATAGTAATTTAAATAAAGTTCAGCAGGTCCTCCAGATTGTTGATAACACTGTGTGTCAGCAGAAGTTGGATAGCAAAACTGAGGAGACCTTGAAAATGAGAACCTACATGAAGGATCTGGGTTCCCAGATAGAAGAGCACAACTTAGCTCTGGCTTCACAGGCTGGATTTCATGGAGTTGGACACAACAGCCCTGGTAAGAGCATTATAGATTACACATTGGAAAAGGTTAATGAGGCCAAATTCTCCCCACAGAGCATAACTGACCATGCAGAAAAAAGGGCTCTTGACAATAAAAAAGAAAGACCCTGTCATATAATTGATGCCATTTCAGATGAGAAGGCACAGGAGAGGGATGGCCAGTACACATCATTCTCATGCCAATATTGTAAGGAGTCATTCAGTGGCCCTATTCCCTTACACCAGCATGAGCGCTACCTTTGCAAGATGAACGAGGAGATAAAGGCAGTTCTAAAACCTAACGAAAGCTTACCCATCAACCATAGAGGAGTGTCAAGCGTAGAACAACAGAGTGTTTTAATATCTTCTTCTCTACCAGATAGAAATGCAACTAGCCCAGTCAACCTGTTTAAAGATCACTTGTCAGTACTAAAAGCTTACTTTGCCATGAACACCGAGCCCAGCTCAGAAGAACTAAGAAAGATTGCCATTGCAGTTGGTCTTCCTCAAGAGTTTGTAAAGGAGTGGTTTATTCAGTGGAAAGCTCAGTCTCTCCATGGCCTGTCCAGAAAGAGGTCTCCACCTTCTGAATGGGGCAGTGGGGACAGCAACCATGGTTTGGCGAGAGAATCAGCAGTTGCAAGATCGCCTGCCTCCAGTAGCCAGTATACTGAATCGATAGCAGAAGGCACTCCTAATGGTGAAAATGGACACCGGCTGTCCAAACATCACAAATTATCTAATATAAGACACATAATTGAAAAACCAGTTGACTTTGTGGACCATTTAAGAGGTGAGACCCCGTCACCCCTGAATCTTTCTTCAACATCTTCAAAACACTCTCAGAGTAGCTCCTATACCCCTACAAGCCTCACCTCTGAGGATGCCCATGGTGAACCTCTAGACCTGTCACTGCCAAAACATCTCTCCAAATCTGACAGGAAGCCTAAGCCTAATGGTTTCAGTGTAGATGGTAATGGTGACCCTACTGTAACAGATTTTGGAACAGAACCTCTGGATCTGGCTCACATCAAAAAAGAGTTCAATGTCTCGAACAATGCAGGAAATGAAAACCAACTAGACAAAAGTTCTAGCCCGATATTCGGCATCAACCCCTTCAGTGGCGCTCCAATTTACACCTCTCTACCGCCTCATGGAGCATTCCCTCCATCAACTTTCATGTCCCCAGCACAGGCCAGCATTCCCGGACTAAGACCTTACCCAAGACTTGATCCTATGGGCTTTCTTCCACACATGGCGTATACATATGCTGCAGGGGCAGCCACATTTGCTGAGATGCAGCAAAGAAGAAAATATCAGCGGAAATCAGCCTTCCAGGTAAATTAGTCTTTGTCCTTAGACATGTTCATAAGTTTCTGCCTAGACCTTCGGCCAAATAGATGCTGTCTTCTTTAAGGTGAAAACTGGATATCTGTTCTAAAAGTCATCTGTCTATTTTTTCAGGGAGAGCTGCTGGACAGCACTGGGGATTATTTGTCAGGGCTGGAGGACCTGACAGACAGTGAGTTGCTGCTTGCCCGGAAGAAGATTAAGAAGACAGAAAGTGGTATGTACGCGTGTGACTTGTGCGACAAAACATTCCAGAAGACCAGTTCCCTCCTAAGACACAAATATGAACACACAGGTATATCATATTTAGACAATTCTTTTTTTTTACCCTCACCCCAAGTTATTAGTTTTTCCCTGTTTCTTATATTATTTACCTTCTTTTAACCCCCTCCCATTTTGACTTTATTATTTTTTTTCTATGACCACCAATTTAATATATGGATTATTTTTACAAGCTTCAGATAGACCGATTATTTAAGATTGGAATATTGGAATTAGCATTCCAACATTCACGAGATTTTATTCCAGACATTTCATTTTTTATTGCTTGTATGTGATATATTGTTCAATGATCTAGAACTACACTCCTGTCCAGTTTAGAGTTAGAAAAGCACACTATAATTTTATGGTAAGTCAGGACCATACAAAAGTGTGTACTACCATTTTGATGCCACACTATGACCTCCCCTCCTGGGGGACTCCTCTCTTACACAGGCTTTCATCATACCTCATTCGCATTCCTCCTCAGGAATGAAGGGTGGGGAATCTGCGCTCTCGTTTATTTTTGAACTTGATGAGGGAAGGTGGGTGTGGGTGTGTGTAGGGTGTGGGGTCATCTCAGTCATGGCAGCTATGGAAGGTGTTGTAGGCATTCCAGTGCAGTTCATGGCTAAGAATATGCTACATGTGTTTGAAGACGATAGAGAAAGTATACTTGGGATGTGTATGCATAAGAAAAATGGGGGCGCAGATGAAAATTGAAATAAAATGCTGAGTCACTGATCAGACTTACTTGGTTACTTGGTGAATAACTACAGTGGAAGGGAAGTTTACACTTTCGTTGCCTTTCATCATATCATGAGAGTCCTGTCTAACCTAAGTATTTTATAAATGGAGACATGACGTAATTAAAAAACTCCTTCATCAAGGATGCTGACTGCCTGGATTTCACCTTGTGCGGTATGCTGTGATTATCACCTGATCTTCTTGGCTACATTCAGCGAGGTCACATACAACCTCAGAATAGCTCGTCAGGATCATGGCTTTCCCTTGACTCCTTTTCCTGTTTATGGAATAAAATCAAAAATAAACCCTGTTGTGTATCCACAGTGAAAGCTATTTGTTATTTTTGGCATGTACGTACTAGTCAATCTGAAAAAGGAGGGATTTTTGATAACATAAAAAAATACAAGTTATACAATTATTTTTTTAACTTCAGTTACAGCTAATTGTCACTATCACACAGCAGTATCACACACAAATCACAAATTTGCTATAGTGTCTGATTTGTTGTGATTCCACACTAACCTGTCTATTTTCTTTCCTTGTGTGTCTGCAGGAAAGCGCCCTCACCAGTGTCAGATCTGCAAGAAAGCTTTCAAGCACAAACACCATTTAATCGAGCACTCGCGTCTGCACTCCGGCGAGAAGCCATATCAATGTGACAAGTGTGGCAAGCGCTTCTCACACTCAGGCTCCTATTCGCAGCACATGAACCACCGTTACTCCTACTGCAAGAGGGAGGCTGAAGAACGTGAGGCTGCCAAGCAAGAGAGCCACGAGAATGGTGGCTTTCTGGAGCCCACCGAGCTCCTGATTCACCATGCTTACCTAAAGGGACTTGCACCACTGAGATTTTCTGATCCGGAAGAGCAGGATGAGGACATGATGCGAGGGAGCACCATCTTGAGGGATGGCATAGAGGATGGGGCTAGGAAGGCAGAGAAAGGTTACCTGGAAGTGACGGACAGACGAGAGGTAATGTTCAGGGAGGACGAGGAAATGGAGGAGGAGATGCTGGAAAGCCAAATCCTAGATGGCATGGCGAAAGATAAGAAAGAGAACGGAAGAACAGAAGATGAGAGCTCGGATGAGCGGAAGGTGGAGAGCAAGACAGATGGTGATTGCAAGAACAAGGATGCTGATTAACTACTGCAATTTGGAATAAGCTTCCAGTGTTGTTGTTCCTTTGTTTTTCTTGTATTGATTGCTCCTTCCCTGCACTGAGGGACCTTGAGCCAGATTCACTTTGTGACCACACTGTCACGTCCTGGTTATTTAGTATTGTACTCTAAGACATAAATAGTGGAACACGGACTGGCATTGTGCATGGTCCAACAATGCAGGAATGAAACTGGATGGGACAGTCAGACAGTTCAAATTATGCAAAAACTAAAAAGATGGTGATCTATGTTATAATATGAAAACCAACGGAAAGGTTTCACAAGTGTGTTCAGAGTGGAACGTGAAGGCTGTGTGGTGCTTAATTTCCATAACCCATCTGTTTTTATTGTGGTCACAGCACAAGCCTGGAATTGCACTCTAAATAATTACTACATTAAATAATAATTGTAAAAAAATTTTTTTAGAAAAGTTTAAGCATTGCTTATATGTAAATATACTGCGCTAAAAGTCGCAGTAGAGTGTCAGTGTTACATTTCGTCACTTACTGTGATATCCTTTTCTTTCCTGACCTGCCACGTTTTTATTTAGGATCACATTATGGCTTTTTAATGAAGCGTCTTTATCTAGATAATGCCTGTGTCGTTCTGGAGAAAATTGAGAAGTCTTAAAAAGAGGGATTAAAAGGATGGCAGTTATGATGAAGGCTCCATTGTGTGAGGCTTTGTCAAGCATGCCTGTTTTTTTTTCTTAAAGAAAAGCCTTTTATGCAGACCTTTTAACCTGTGTTTTCTAAAAAAAAAAAGCTATCCCTGTAAAGTGTACTGTGGCGTCAATGTGTGTCCTCCATGCACCTACTAAAGTATTACATACAAAATTGTAAACCATTCACCTTACATTCGTATTTGAATTACCTACTTCAGTATTAATCTAGCTAGACGTCCTAGTTTACATATTGTTTGTGCAATTTTCTGTCACTTGTTTTCCCCCCTAGACCATCTGTCAGTATTACCATGGATTCTTTTGTTCAATACAAAATCCCATTATTGTTATTTTTTAACTACCATTTTATTTATGTGATTCATTTTATATTTCCTAATTATATTTATTTCATACTGTAGTGTACAGTATTATAGTTCCTCGTTATAGCTATATTTTAGTAAAAATGGATCATGACAAGTGAATATCGGAGCAAATTTTACATTAAGAGAGCATTTATCGTATCTGGGACAATTCACTGTTGATTGTTCTGCCTACTTTCTGTATCTGATGAAGGAGATTCTGCAATTTGGGAACTTTTGATACAATATTGTGAAAACACTGTATTTTTGACTGAGAAGAAAAAAGAATATTCCACTTTATTCATTTGTTTTTCTTTTTTTTTTCTAAAGAAATGAAGGTTGTCTGTGGTCAGTGGGATTCTTGAAATGTCTGCTTAATTATAATTTAATTTTTTTTTATTTGTATTTTTTCTTGGAAATGACCTTGCTCGAATAAACGTAGCCCAATTTAAATTCCTATGCCTATGTCCTTTTTTACTGAACCTTAACTTCATTTTTGTATGGTACTGTGTGTACATCATTTTATTAATATACAGGGGTTAGACAATGAAACTGAAACACCTGGTTTTAGACCACAATAATCTATTAGTGTGGTGTAGGGCCTCCTTTTGCGCCAATACAGCATCAATTCATCTTGGGAATGACACATACAAGTCTTGCACAATGGTCAGAGGGATTTTAAGCCATTCTTCTTGCAGGATAGTGGCCA
>JAOUQV010000043.1:3464105-3475065 GCA_028565295.1 Aspidoras spilotus
ATTATTCAGAAATGGTTCTACAGCTTATATGTTTTCATTGTACTTTCTCCCGAATGTGTATTTGTCTATGGTTTCCTTCCCTTTGCAATTCAGATCTATCACATTTTTCCTCCCAGTAGCTTTGGTTAGTAAAGCTCCATTAATCACAGAGCGTGTTGTAGGTTGGTCTAATTATACCTCCTACTGTGATGAGCTTTATACCATATTAATTAGTTGACTAAACTGTATCTGTAAGAGATCAGGCGCCTCCACTCATTAAGTTAGCGGTTTGCAGTATGAAGGGCTGCATGCAGTGCAAGTAAATATTTATTACCAAAAACCTCAGGATCTTTGGTTTTTCCAGAGGGGAAAACAAGATGGCAATACTGTAACAATGTCTCTGGGTCAGGATGGATTTTTTAAAATACATTTTGCTGCAGCCTGGTTAGTTCAGTTGATCTCAAGTACCTGAACTCCTGCACCTTTGTGACAACTTCTCCCTGTTGCCTGACTGTTTTACCTCTTCCCTTTCATTTACACACATGTATTCTGTCTTACAAGTGTTGACGTTCATTCCCCTCCTTTCCAGAGCATACCTCCACCTCTCCAAGTTCTCTTTTGGTTGTTCCCTGCTCTCACTGCAAATCCCGATGTCATCTGCAAACATCATAGTCCACAATGATTCCTGTCGGACCTCCTCTGTTAGTCTGTCCATTACCAGAGCAAACAAGAAGGGGCTCTGAGCCGATCCTTGATGCAGTCCCACCTTTACCTTGAAGCTATCTGTCACTCCTACAGCACATCTCACTACTGTCATACTCTTCTCATACATGTCCTGCACTTATCTAATGTACTTTTCAGCCACTCTGGACTTTCTCATACAACACCACAGTTCCTCCCTTGGCACCCTGTCATAAGCTTTCTCTAAATCCACAAAGACACAGTGTGGCTCTTTCTGACATTCTCTATACTTCTCCATCAGCATTCTCAAAGCAAATATCCCATCGGTGGTGCTCTTTCTTAGCATGAAACCATACTGCTTGTCACAAATAGTCACTGCTTGTCTAAGCTTAGCTTCCACAACTTTCTCACAAATCTTCATTCTATGGCTCATTAACTTTATGCCCCTGTAATTGCTACAACTTTGCACATCACCCCTGTTCTTATAAATCGGTACAAGTACACTTTCTCTCCATTCCTCAGGCATCATTTCACTATCAAAAATCAAATAAATAATTTAGTCAAAAACACCACTGCCATCTCTCCTATACATTTCAATACTTCTACCGGTATGTCATCAGGTCCGACTGCTTTTCCAATCTTCGCCAATCTACCTCCTGTTTTACATTTTCTATGCCTACTACTCTTCTTTCTCTGTGATTCTCTTCATTCATCAGCTCCTCAAAATACTCCTTCCATCTTTCCCTCACCCTCTCCTCACCTGTCAGTACATTTTCATTTCTGTCCTTAATCATCCTGACATGTTGCACATCTTTTGCTGCTCTATATCTCTGTCTCGCCAGCCGATACAACTCCTTCTCTTCTTCCTTACTGTCTAACATCTAGTACAACTCATCATAGCCCTTCTGTTTGGCCTTTGCTACCTCCCTCTTTGTCCTATGTTGCATCTCTTTATACTCCTGCTTACTCTCTTTAGTCCTCTCCCTGTACCTCCCCTCTTTGCCAACCTCTTCCTCTGAATAACCTCCTGCACTTCCTTGTCCCACCACAGAGTTTTCTTGCTGTCGTTCACCTGTCCAGATGACACACCAAGTGCTTTTCTGCCTGTCTGTCTATTTACTGTTGGCAGCGAGGCCTTTCTCTTAATTATTAATTAATTATTTCTATTCTGGTTTTGGACATGTTGTTTTATAAAGATGTTCTTTATTTCCTTTGTATGAGTTGTGTTATTTTAAAATGCCTCTCCTCTGTATTGTAGAGAAATATTATTTTTATTGTGTTTTTTGATTCACCTTATAAGGAAAGCTGCTGATATTCATATTAGCATCGCTGTAGTCTGGTGAGCTAACACTGCATATCTACCACTTCCACCGTGGCAGATCTAGGTTCGTGCCCAGTCTTGCGGTGACTTATCTAAGAACCAAGCCACGGATATAGGCATTAAAATATAAATTTTTTAGTTCTGTTTTGTTGTCCTCTATGGCATCTTTTAGCCCATTTTATGTTCACCAGTCTCGCACATGGGTCCAGACAAGTGCTCCCATAGAACAAAAGGAAATTTGCTGATGGAATGTTTAATCATAGTAATAATAATAATAATAATAATAATAATAATAATAATACAGACTTTTAAATAACATCTTAGAGAATCTGACACAGTTCTTCTGGAGACTTTGTGTCACTTGCTTCTTGCTTCACATCAAAACGCAGCAGGCCTTATTAGGTTATTATGTTTTTGTTGGAAAATTAATCTTTGAAAATAATTCAGTCTTATTAATGCTTATTCAATAGCTGATAGACTGCTACATTTAAACCCCACAAAAACGAGGGAATGGGGGTTCCTGATCAAAAATGCACAACAGAAATGTTGTCAAATGCCTTAGGCACCCTATTTTATTATAGAAAACATTGATGCGTATGTGATGAATTCTACAGTACAATGTCAGTATAAAATATATTTCCACATGTTAAATTATCATTCTAAAATAAATTGTTACATAAAAATGTTACACCACAGCATTATTACACAACAGAGCACTTCCTGCATGACTGAAAAGCATAGTCATGTTGCTTAGTTTTACAGCAATAATGAAGCAACTGTGATAGTCAAAGTTTCCAGAAGAATGTGTCATTCTCTAAGACAATCAGTAAAACTAACCAGCTAATTATTGTACAGTGCTCTAAAAACTATGTAGGCATGTGCTGTAAATCAACGATGCCATCCGAAATAACGACACTCTTCTACATAAAAGAAAACACTGATAAAGTTCAGTAAACAGGCCCAAACTAAAGTTTTTTTTAAACAGTGGTAAGGTATTTACTTAAGTTCTTCAGAGCATCTTGGAGAAACGTAATAAGTTATTCAGGAGATGTTGATTGTCACAATTGCTTTTTATTTTTTGCTGCAAAACCCAGTATTCTTTATTATTAGTATTTTTTTTTGTCTGAAACATGGTCTGTTATGTAATTTTGTGTGCAGGTTGGTGCAGTGGATAGTTCTGTTGCCTCAGAAGAAGGAGGAACATCTCTGTATTGAGTTTGCATTTTCTTCCAGTGATTGCATGGGTTTACTCCAGGTAGAAACATTAGAAGGCCATACAGTTTCATTTGCTGTTAACTGCGTTGGCACTTTAAAATGTGCTGTTTCTTTAAGGTGGAAAATTCTTCCCTTACAAACATTTAGCAGTCACTAAGGCATGCTATAATAAGAGCATGCCATCTTATGAGGTACAGTGCCTATGAGAACCAGCATGGCGTCAGTTCGCCTGCTATTATGGGGCCCAGAGTTTGGCCTGTGCTGGTGTTAGGGGGTTCCTTTTGATATTAAAGCTGATCTGGTGACAGTTTCAGTCTGCAGTGCAGGCTTTGGCTGTACCCTCTGGCCTAAGGAATTCCCCTGCTCCCCAAACACAAGGAACATAACAGTTTAGTAAAACAACCCTCCCTGTCAAAGAGTGCCCCCTTTTGGCTGCCAGATTTGTCAGAAATGTGATGGAGACACACTCAGGCTGAAAGATCATATATTTACATAGCTTTAGTCCAAGCATTAAAGTGTAAGGTTTCCAAAATCAGATGCTATTAGAAATGACAAAACAGTTCTCAGGTTGCAAGAACTCACAACCGCTGGTCATTGTCTTCAGGTTCATTGTCGAACGTTTATTTGTAATGGCTGCATGCGTGGAATAAGGCGCCATGAGGACTTCTTCCTAAATGTTTCAATATGTGCTTGTAGTTTCAACAAGAGTATTGAAATATATGTTTTAAAGGGAAAGCTTCCAGGGAGGCAATTATTCTCTTTCAAAAACTTCCATAATGGCGCGCAGATTTCCCAAGAATTATTTAACAGAACAGCACTGGTTTTCAGTGATAGAGAATACATGTGATAGAATGCAGTGTCACTTACTTATGGCCTCCACGAACATTTCAAAAAAGCGAAAGGGAAACAGGGGCTCTGGCAGTTCACGGAAAAACATCTTTAGCGCACCAGTGATGACATGAATGTCCTCCCATTGGCTGTCTCCCAAATCCAGATCCTCCTCTGTGGGTAAAAACGAACCAAACAGAAGTAGGAGGCAGGGAACAATTACAACATCAGGTTTTCGATGAGCAAATTAGAGAATGCTAATCATGATGTCAGAGTTTTTTTGTGCACGCAGTAGAACAGGAGCCTGATATTTTGCCCCTTGAGAACTCTGAGACATTGTTCTGTATCTATCGAATGTAATAAATGTAAATACAATGAATAATATGGCTTTCTTCTATAACGACACTGTTAATAAAAATAAACATTGAAATATGCAATTCAGATTACACTGAACAGTCAATGGATTAGGAACACCTGGTAGGTGGAATATAATCTCTGGTGAGGAGCCCCCAATCAGTTGTTACATCACAATCTGCTCTCATATAAGCTTTTGAAATGTCCACTGCACATTTACCATTGATGGGTAAATGGAGAGACATGAGCGACTTTGACCACAGAGTGATAATGGTGCCAGAGTTTCAGCAGCTGCTGCACTTCTGGCGTAAATCAATAGTGTAGAAACCATCAATAAACATTGTCTCCAAATGTACAAACCCGATTCCAAAAAAATTGGGACAAAGTACAAACTGTAAATAAAAACAGAATGCAATAATGTACAAATCTCAAAAACTGATATTGTAGTGTAAAATTTTGTCAAATATTGTTTATAGTTAATATTGCATTAAAGTTTAAGGAACAAAAAACTGAACGTATTAGGTCAATTGGCAATACATCATTAACGTGACTGGGGATAAAAAGAGCATCTTGGAGTGGCAGTGGCTCTCAGAAGTAAAGATGATAAGAGGATCACCAATCCGCCTAATTCTGCACCGACAAATAGTGGAGAGATAGTAAAAAAGGCCATATCATCTACAGTGTGTCATGCATCCTCAATTTCAGAGCTCTGGAGGAAATCCAGAGAACAACAACTCCCATCAGGCACCTGGGTCAACGTGCCGGGTTTATCGGTCAACCAGGGATGCCACTTCCGTGATACATCACCTGAGTACTAACTCAGACCAGCTGGACTACTCTGTATAAATAGAGCTTGTATTCGTTTACAACTTTGCAAAGTATTGCAGTCTTCTATGTGTGTACCGAGCGCTATATTATTGTACTGATCTCTTGTGGTTTTGACCGTTGCCCGTTTTCTCGACTTATGATATTTTTCCCTGTGTTTTGGCTTGATCTCGTTCAGTTTGCTAGGTTGTGCATTTTCAATATTAAACCTGTTTCTTTTACTCCGCATGTGTCTGTTTATCCTGCTCACGTTACGGAATAATTCGCCGACATTATGCAAAAGGCGGATGTTTCCGAGTTGTTAATAACTCTCGGTAATGATGGACAATTACTTGGAGAACATCACACCATGTTTTCTGACAAGGCTGTAGGGGTTTTATTGCAGCAGCAAGGTGAGCAACAGCAGCAGCACCTGTTAATCCTCCTGTCCATTCTAATTTGTTATCCTTTAGCACACTGGATACATTTGATAGTTCCCCAAACTCCTGTCTGGGTTTTTTGTTGCAGTGCTCTCTTTTCTTTTTGCTAATACTTCTCCATGCTTCGATAATACCCACATTGCATTCGTTATTTCCCGTCTAACTAGTAGAGCTTTGAATTGGGCCAGAGGTATATGCCAGCACCAATGAGGCTTTTAATGCAGAATTTGAATCTGTTCTTGACCTCCCTCATAAGGGACGATTACAGGGAGAACCTCTCTCTTATATTCCGTGGCCGAATTTGCTCTTGAGTTTGCACTTTAGTGGCTGGTAGTGGTTGGAATTAAGCTGGGCTTATAGTGACCTTTCGAAACGGATTGAATCCGGATATATTGTCTGAATTGGCATGTAAAGATGATGAGCTTTCTTTAGATAAATTGGTGTCTTTATCTATCCCTCTGGATAATCTTCAGCGTCAATCTGGTTTGAGAGGAGAGGTTTCGTACAGTCAGCAACACTCACCTAGCAGATTTCGTTTGAGACCTGATCTGGCAGATTCCAGTTCTATGGAGCCCAGGAAGTGTGATTCTGCTCATCTATCCCAGGAGGAGAGACGACATAGAATCCTCTGGGGTCTGTGCATGTATTGTGGTGAGGCTGTCCACTACCTACGTGACTGTCGAGCTCGCTCACGCAGATCTCAGGCATTTCTCCGGGAAAGCATGTGGAGTCTGCTCCAAATGCTAAAATGGTGAGTACTCCCACCACGGGGTTGGTTTCCAAGTTGTTTCTTCTCCCTGTCACTCTGTACTTCCTCAAATCTGTGTGTCTTTTCAGCCCTAATTGACTCCGGGGCTGAGGGGAACTTCATCAGCACGCAGATTGTACACCAGCTAAAGATTACTGAAGATCCCCTGGTACAACCTATGAGGTTGTCTGCCATTGATGGAAAACTAGTTGGTGAGAGAGCCATTTCTAGACTCAATAGATCCATTAAAGTAGCCACTAATGCTGTTCACTTTGAAGAGAATAGATTTTTTGTTTTGAACACCTCTGAGTATGCTACAATACTAGGTTTTCCATGGCTTAAAAACACAACCCAGGTATCTTCTGGACCAATAGGGAGATCTCCATTGGTCTCCATTCTGTCAAAATTATGTCATTATGCTCCACTACTGTGTTGAGACTTAAAATCGAGAATAATTTTCAGGTCCCATTAAAATATGTGGATCTTAGTAAAGTTTTCAATAAGGGGAGGGCTACTCGGCTTCCTGCCCACTGTGAATCTGACTGTGCTGTTAAATTCCGGGTCTACCCCTTAACCCAGGCAGAAGAGAGTGCTATTGAAAACTATGTCCAAGAGTCCTTAGATCACCAGAGGGTGGCCTTTGACCGTACATTGATTATCGAGGCCTAAACGTAATAACTAAGCCATAGCCTTATCCACTTCCCTTAATCCCTTCCGCTCTGGAACATCTTCGAGGAGCAGCTTTTTTACCAAGCTAGACTTGAGAAGTGCCTTGAACCTAGTAAAGATCCGGGAGGGGGACGAGTGCAAAACTGCATTTATCATTACTACAGGGCACTATGAGTACCTTGTAATGTTATTTTGTTTGCAAATCTCCTTGTGTGTTTAGGGCATTCATTAATGATGTTTTTAGAGACATGCTTGAACATTTTGTCATTGCCTATATTGTTGATATTTAAATATATTTCAAGGATTTCCAGTCCCATGTGCAACAGGTTCGGCAGGTCCTTACTCACCTGATTTACACGGTGACTAGTTGGCCATCTCCTTCCACTATTAAAGATCTTCAAAGATTTTTAGTATTTGCAAAATTCTATCGCCTGTCCATTATCAATTTTAGCAATATATCTGCACCTCTTACTGCTTTGCTTAAAGGATCACCCAGAAGACTGAACTGGAACACATGGGCCAAAAAGGCGTTTAACTCATCAAAACGGGCCTTTACTTCGGCAAGAAATTGATCGCCCAGCTCACATCCAACACACTCGTTCCTGTTCAATGTCCCACAGATAAAGTGAAAGTAATACATTTTTGCCACTTTGTTTGCACACAGCGGAATTGCTCCTCTGCATTTAACCCATCCGTGCAGTGAAACACAGACATAAACACACACTTGTGAAGTGAGCACACGTGCCTGGAGCAGTGAGCAGCCAGCACAGCACCCGGGGAGCAACTGGGGGTTAGGTGCCTTGCCCAAGGGCACTTCAGTCGCAAGGCTGGTTCCTTAACCACAAGCCTACGACTGCCCCTAAAACCTATGTCTCCGCGTTTTGTAGCGATAGACTTATTACCTAGGCACATTCTGCCTTAACCTCCAGTCATCCAGGCGAGACTCGCACCTACCCTCTATTGTCAAGCAGGTATTGGTGGGAGAATATAGCATCTGATATCCATCGTTTTGTGGCATCATATTTCATCTGGTCCAAGTGTAAGACCCCAAGATCTCTACCAGGTAAATTATCGTTACCTGTACCTGCCAGTCCTTGGTCAGAAGGGTTATGATCCTGAGGAGAGGAGCTGGGTACCTGCCAGGGATATACTGGACCCGATCCTCATTGAGGAATTTCATCATCACCGACGTAAGCCTACAGAGAGTTGTCCTCTTCCTACATATGCTCGTCAGTCCTTCGGACCCCACTATTGTTCTCGCCATGTTTGTTTGCCTTCTGCTCCCATCCACGACTCTTTGGGATCTTACTGTCATGCTTCCTTAATTTCGGAGCTCTGGAGGCAATCCAGAGAACAACTCCCATCAGGCACAAGGTGACGTCAACACACCGGGTTCATCGGTCAACCAGGGATGGCACTTCCACGATATGTCACCTGAGAACTTACTCAAACCCGCTAGTTTACTCTGTATGAATAGAGTTTGTTTTCATTCACATCTTCGCGAAGTATTGTCGTCTTCTACGTCGCGTATCGAGAGGTATATTATTGGACAGATCTTTTGTGGTTTTGACCGTTTTCTCGACTTACAATATCTCTCTCTGTGTTTTGGCTTGATCTTGTTGAGTTTGCGTCTATTTATCCCGCTCACGTTATCTGTGCGTTAATCTCTTGCCAGCTAAAACTCTATAGTTCAAAGAAAAAGCCATATCTAATTAAGATCCATAAGCGTAGAAGTCTTCTCTGGGCCAAGGCTTATTTAAAATGGACTGTGGCTAAGTAAAAAACAGTTCTGTGCTTAGATGAATCAATGTCACACCATGTCATTCGGACTAAGGAGAAGAAGACCGAACCAAGTTGTTATCAGTACTCAGTTCAGAAGCCTGCATCGCTGATGGTATGGTTTAGTGCATGTGGCATGGGCAGCTTACACATCTGGAAGGACACCATCAATGCTGAAAGGTAAATCCAGGTTCTAGAGCAACATATGCTCCCATCCAGACGATGTCTCTTTCAGGGTAGACCTAGCATTTTCCAACATGACAATGCCAAACCACATATTGCATCAATTACAGCATCATGGCTGCATAAAAGAAGGGTCCGGTATTGAACTGGCCAGCCTGCAGTCCAGATAGAAAAACAGTTGGCACTTCATAAAATAGATGATACGACAAAAAGATCTAAGACAACTAGAATCCTACATTAGACAAGAATGGGTTAACATTACTATCCCTCAACTTGAGCAACTTGTCTTCATAGTCCCCTGACGTTTACAGGCTGTTGTAAAGAGAAAAGGGGATGTCTTACAGTGGTAAACATGGCCTTGTCCCAACATTTTTGAGATGTGTTCCTGTCACACATTATATTTGGCAATATTTTGCATGACATTTTAAAATGTCTTTGATATGTTGTCTAGGTTCTATTATGAATACAATATCAGTTTTTGACATTAGTAAATTATTGCATTTCATTTTTTGAAATCGGGTTTGTAGGTGATATATTTGGCGAGCACTGAACTAGCGATGCCAACTGATGGAGCTGCTGCAATAGACATGGGGTGACTTGCAGATATATGATGTTTGCCACATTTTGAAATTTTCTTGCTGTGACACACTACCCACTGCACCACCCCCAGTTGTCTGAATGCTTTAATTAATCAGAGATGTTGATCATCACATTATTATTAACCATGTGCTCGTCATCTAGTGTTGTTTTAGCACACTAAATAAAAACATAAAAAAAACTAAAGGGTACCTTGGTCAACTAGGAAGCGTAATTTCTGAATCGTAGCCAAGTTGCCACTCACTCTGTATATGCCATCAGCCTCAAGTCCTGTGGGAACAAGATATAAAAAGATACAGTACATATACAGTATTATGGCAAGTGATGAATAAGTGCCACACTATGATCATTGATTGAACCGCTACATACCTCGTTTTTCCACTTCCTTGACACACAGCTGGATGAAATTGGGAACTGTGGACCCCTCACGCTGACACAAAGTCAACATGTGACATCCAAAAACACAATCTGCAAGACGAATATTGTTTTAATCATTTCCACTAAATTTGGCATGTAGGAATTAAACATTTATATTTACTTAATTTATTTATTTATTAACATTTATTTAACCAGGAGATTATCATTCAAATTAAGAATCTCTTTTACAAGAGATTTTAATTTTAACATTAAATATTAACTCTTACAGTAAATCAAATAAAATATACTGATCTGCGCTACCTGCAAATTGTCACATTACCTTTAACACATCTCTATAGATCAGCACCCAGTGGTTAAAGTAATTTAGCAACTCATTCCAGGATGCAGGAGAAGTGAACAAAATGCAAATAACCTCTTCCACAGATTAGCAAAGACTTTAGCAACAAATTGTAAGAAAGTTCCCTGGAGTGAAGACAATAACCTTAATTAATATTCTGCAGGATGTACTGTACTTTTAATAGAAATGCAATTTTATTTCATTTGAAGCAACGAATGGACAGATATGACCTTTCAACATGAGGATACAAGTACAGAGATGACTTTACAGTTGTTAATAATTCCTGTTGCATTTATTTCTCTGCTTTTCCTTTCTCTCCGCTAAAGTACACAAACTACCACTAAGATTTCTGAGCTGACCTTGGCGCCGACATATGCCTGATTGAACCACATGGTAAATTCTACACACTCCTTCACAGACTCTTTTCAGACTGCTAATCTTTTATAACCCGATTGAGTAGGGGTTCCCTTCTGGTTCCTCTCAAAGTTTCTTCCTCTTATCATCTCAGGGAGTTTTCCTTGCCACTGTCACCTTTTGACCTTATTAATTTTTAACCGTATAAAAAACAAGAAACCAGCCATTAGAGTGCACAAGCCAGTGTATTTCTAGTGCCGGTCCCAAGCCCGGATAAATGGTGAGGGTTGCGT
>JAOUQV010000043.1:3504673-3517307 GCA_028565295.1 Aspidoras spilotus
AGTAATATACTACTAGTATTTGGAGTATTAGTAGTATATTAAACTACAACTCTGCAGCTGGACACATTGTTAAATATCTTGGAACAGTTTTTCTATTTAAAGCTCCACTTAATTATTCTGCTCAGTTAGACAGTTTTCTTAAAACCTCTGCAAAACTTAATATGAATGAGTGAACCTTAATGCACTTCACAGCCACTCATGGTCTCTTGTTCAGATCTGCTCAGTCACTCATGGTAAAGGAGCTTTATATCCAACAGCAGTTATTGTTGATGCATCCCTAGTTACTTGCTTTAATCTAAACCATATGCCTTGTGTACCTTTCTAGCACAAAAGCAACCCCGGAATATCTGCTAATTCACTTTTATACTATTCTACCAGCAGCATGTTTTTAGTTTAGAATCATGATATAATTCCTAGCTTGAATGCTAACCAGAAATCCGTCTCCATGTGGATATAGGAATGAATGAGTCTCGGCTCATGCGGTGCTTTAATGAACATTGTGACCTCAGTAAATGCTCACAGTGGTCTTTGATAGCAGAGAACAATGATATGTGAAATATGTCTGATAATGAACCTGGCCAGACCTCCAGATCGTTAACGGTATTCGGTATCCCACATGTGAAAACAGGCTAATGATCGGCTCCTCTCCAGGGCTCATTGATAGGGGATTAACTCACAGTTGTCAATCAAGTCGGCGGCACCTCCCCCCTTCCTTTCACCGTGATCCAGGGCTACAAGGGCAGTTAATTGACCCCGAGCACGGGATACGCCTGCCCGTGTTTTTCTTTCTCCTTATTGCTCTCATTCTTCCCTCAGTTTTTAATCTATTTGCTCCGCTCTGGGTGAAGGGGACGGAAGAATGGAAGCAGGAGAGGGTGACGAATTGAGAAAAGAGCTGGCTGATATGAAAGGTCTCTGGATTTTAACAAGTGCTTTAGGTTGCAGTAGTACTTATGATGTTATGGTCTGTAGCGGTATGATAGTAAAGTTGTAAAGAAACATAATGTGAATTGTTCAACACAGAAGGACCGGCCAAAAAAGAGATGATAGAGATGTGTATTACCAAACCCCCAGAGATTTATTTAATACTAATCAATAAACCAATAACGGATCTGGTTAGATTCCCTTCTTATTACATGCATACAAACCACTGCTCTCTTTCCTCTCTGTCTCTAATCTACTGTTCTTACACATAATTAGGATGTGTGTCACCTGGAAAATTTACTTCCTTTATGTTCACCTCCTTACACATACACATACCAAGGATCATATGACTATTTTAAATCTAAAATAAACAATCTTAGTTTGCACTATTAAACTAAAATCACCACGTGAAGAGATAGAATAAGTGCTAGAATTAAGTGAAAAGTAATATGTCAGGCACTCTGTATGGTTATACATTATAATGTCATGAAATTTGGTGCGTACCTAAAGTATGTATTAGTGATGTAGTGGGGAAATTATGTGATGTTTGAACATTTACATCAATATATAATATATATTTTATATTTTTTAAATCCAGTTAATTCCCAGCAGGACAAAGGGAAAGATCCCATTTATCTACAATTTTTATGTATGAAAATTATCATCTCATTTTAACATCCAGGTACTGTTGTGTATAGTAATAACATTAGCTGTAGTAGTAGTAATATTAGTACAAAACCAATTCCAAAAAAAAGTACACGTTGTAAATAAAAAAGGAATAAATTGAAGTGTAAGTTTCAAAATTCCATATTATATTTACAATAGAATATAGATTACATATAACATTTTTAAACTGAGAAAATATATCATTTAAATAAAAAACGTAGGTTATTTAAAATTTCACGACAACAACACATCTCAAAAAAGTTAGAAAAAGCCATGTTTACCACTGTGAGACATCCCCTTTTCTCTTTACAACAGTCTGTAAATGCCCAGAGACTGAGGAGACAAGTTGCTCAAGTTGAGGGATAGCCATTCTAATGTAGGATTCTAGTTGCTCAACTGTCTTAGGTCTTTCTTGTTGTATCTTCTGTTTTATGATGTGCCAAATGTTTTCTATCTGGACTGCAGGCTGGCCAGTTCAGCACCTGGACCCTTCTTCTATGCAGATGATGCTGTAATTGATGCAGTGTGTGGTTTGGCATTGTCATGTTGGAAAATGCAATGTCTTCCCTGAAAAATATGTTGTCAGGATGGGAGCATATGTTGCCCATGCCACACACTAATACATTCCCATACCATCAGAGATGCAGGCTTATGAACTGAGCGCTCATAAAAACTTGGGTCTCCCTTCTCCTGTTTAGTCCGAATGACACGGCGTCCCAGATTTCCATAAAGAATTTAAAATTTTTATTTGTCTGACCACAGAACAGTTTTCCATTTTGCCACAGTCCATTTTGAATGAGCCTTGGCCCTTAGAAGATGTCTGCGCTTCTAGATCTTGTTTAGATACGGCTTCTTCTTTGTACTAAAAAGTGTTCTTTGAAAATATTCTTGAGTTCATTTTGTGTTTTCCCATACAAAAGCATGCCTGTATGTGTTTCAGTGCAGTCTAATTATGGTTTTTCATTCTTGACCCTTAAGCACAGAGATTCTTCCAGATTCTCTAAATCTTTTGATGACATTATGCACTAGAGATGATGATATATTCAAACTATTTGCAATTGTACACTGTTAAACTCCTTTCTGATATTGCTCTACTATTTGTCAGCGCAGAATTAGGCGATTGGTAATCCTCTTCCCATCTTTACTTCTGAGAGCCGCTGCCACTTTGAGATGCTCTTTTATACCCAGTCGTGTTAATGAACTATTGCCAATTCACCTATTAAGTTGCAATTGTTTGTACCATTAACTTTTCCACCGTCTTATTGCCCCGTCCCAACTTTTTTGAGATATGTTGCTGTCACAAAATTTTGAATGAGCCAATATTTGGCATGAAATTTTAAAATTTTCGACATGTTGTTTATGTTCTATTGTGAATACAATATAAGTTTTTTAGATTTTTTAATTATTGCATTTCGTTTTTAATTTACATTTTGTACTTTGTCCCAAAAGACAACAAGGAGGAGGTTAGTGCAGAAGGTTATTCTGAGAAGGAGGTTAGTGAAGAAGAAATGGAACAGGGAAAGGGCTGAGTAAGCAGGAGTATAAGGAGACGCAGCATAAGACAAAGAGGGAGGTAGCAAAAGGCCAAGCAGAAGGACTATGATGAGTTGTATAAGAGGTTAGACAGATATAGAGCAGGAAAGGATGTGCAACATGTCAGGGTGATCAAGGATAGAAATGAAAATGTAGGTGAGGAGAGGGTGATAGAAAGATGGAAGGAGTATTTTAAGGCACTGATGAATGAGGAGAATGACAGGAACAAATAGTAGGATTTATACTACTACTACTACTAGTAATAATAATAAAAATTCTACTTCTACTACTACCACTACTATGACATACTATACCAAATTATTATTATTTTCATTAGTGATTAGAGAATTAGTTGTAGTAGTAGTAGTAGTAGTTGTAGTAACAGTAGCGTTTCAGAGAGATACAATTGAAAGAGGCTTAAACACAATTACAACTTGAATACCCTGGCTTCTTTCAGTGAATCTCTCTGTAGTATTAGTAGTAGACAGAATTAAAGGAGTAATATGAATACAGATTATGGTTATATGTAAATTTATGAAAGCACATCTGAAGAATGTTGTCAAAATAAAGTATAAGGGTGAATATTGGTATGTTTGAGCATTTACATCCCGAGATATAGAAGTTTTTAAACCTTATTTGTCTAAGGACATGATATCGTCGACCAATTATTGGTGAAGAATAAAATAGATAAAAAACTATATGACTGTCAGTTAACTTGCTCTTGCAGTCGTTGTAACTCACTCATATTGACAGTCTATTCTAAACAGTTTAAATCCATTCTAATCTAGACATCTTAAATTCACAGTATAATCTAGACAGCTTCAATTTTTTTTTATCAGTCACCATGTCAGGGTTTATCAGTAATATGCCTCCATAACAGAAAACCGTTCAGTCTTGGTTTTAAAGAGGAAATGATTGCTCCAAAGCTGAGGTAGTCTGTATTTTTCGTAAAGAAAAGAGTCTTTATTACCACACTGGCATTGAAAAATGTCTGATTTGAGCAGGAGCAAAGAGCCAGATGTGTTTTTAATTTCATGCTGGGAAAACAAACTTGATTAAATTGGAGACAGAGAAAATGGAGGAACATCTAAACATGTGACAGTGTGTATACGAAACAATAAATCCAGATTCAGAAAAGATGAAGTGTTTGTGCATGCATTACATCACAAATTGTATTTACAACATGATACGAGCCTTTGGGTCTCTATAAGGTCTTTAATATCGGCTAAAAAAATTTCACAACGTCGCAAGGCTTCATCTAAATTCAGCACAAACTATGACCGCCCTTAAGGTGCATTTATATTGAAACACCATGTTGTGCATTTGATGTTTCTGATCTGCTGTATTACATACAGACTGAGAGTTTGGAAGCTTTTGGGAGCCTGTTGCCTACTGTCCTGTAGCTCAACTCTTGGCTTTTTTTTCTACAAAATATTCTATTCACCATTTCAGAGGGTATTTTAGATCTGAAATGAGGTGGAGACTTAAAAAGAATAAGGAATACATTGCAGGTGGTATATTGTTCACTAATTAAATGCCACAAGTTGTGGTTGCATTGCATTCGGCTCCTATATATGCTCTTGATATGTCAAATTATTGGAATCAAAAAGTAGAGCTACTAAAATGCCCATGAGTTGACTCCACTTTATGGAGGATAATCGCAACATTGTAGAGACTGTTTCCTAAATTCTGCAAAACAGAATACCAACTTGATATTAGCCAGGTGTTTCTAATCCATTGATTGTACAGATTAAATCGTCAGACTGTTAGGAATAATTGTATTTAAATCATGTGTTTCCGATTAATGCTGCTTTAAACTTCTTTACTGTAGTCCAACATTATAAAAATATAACCTGTACAGTTAGTGAATAGTCACATCCCAGTCTGCTTAACCAGTAACATCTAAAAATGGGCATTGTATCTTCTGGACCAGAATAGCATACTGTATATAGGTGCAAAGTCAAAGTTGGCAAATAAATTGAACAAAAAGAAAGAGATAGGAAGAAAAGGTAGACTATTGCAACCTCTGAGTCACAGTCAATATGGCTGCCAGTACAGCTTCACTCCAAGATGGGATTGAGATAAAGAATGGAAGATTGAGTGTGTGAGACAGAGAGATGGGTGCATGGATAAATTTAGTGGAGTTCTGCTCCATGCCAGCATGAAATAGAATTTTCTGCTGAGAATCTGACTTTCAACAAAGCTCTTCCTCCTTAATCGAATGACACAGGCCTAATACGTAGGAAACACTCAGGGCTGAATCGGGCCTCTCTTCTGTTCTGAACACCCCGGAGTCTGATCCTATCTACATCTCTGTCATGTTTTCCAAAGCAGATGCTGAAACACTGTGTGCCATGTGTATGTGTATGTGTGTGCATGCTCAATGTTTGTGTCCACAGAATTTCCCCTCTGGATGTGACTGTTACTACTCAGTGACCAAATTAATACTTTCTTCTGCCTTTATTTCTCTGTTCCTCTTTGTTCCCTAACCTAGAATTTAACTATATATTGGTTACCCTCAGTCAAGCCCTAAAGAATGACCCCCAGCTGCCACCGTAGCAAAAAGGGACTCCAGTATTTCCTGTGTGTGTGGTTGTAATCATATATCTTGCATAGCCACATGGGTAAACAAAAAATGTGAAAGTAAAGAAATACTGTAGATCAGTGTCAGGTCATTAATATATTAATAAAGGCAGTGCTAAGTTGAAAATTCACCTTGATACATGCATTCTCTTTATACCGCTCACATCAACAAGGCATTTTGGCCAACACAGCTAGATATTTTCTCTTTTTCAGACCATTCTCTGTAAATTGTAAAGATGGCCGTGTGTGAAAATCCCAGTAGATTTTAGTTTCTGAAATACTCTGACCAGACCAGCTGGCACCATCAACTATGCCATGCTTAAAGTCACTTAAATCACATTTCCCTTTCTGATGCTCAGTTTGCACTTCAGAAAGTTGTCTTGACCACCAAATAAGGCCATGTGTTTGACTAATTAGATATTTGTGTTAAACGAGCAATTGAACCTAATGAAGTGGCCGATAATTGTACATCACAACTATACATAGATTTTACTTGACACATAGCTGTGCCAAATATGACATAAAGTGGAAGAAAGAGCAACAGTTAATGAAATATGGATAGCTAATTTAAATAATGTAATTTAATTGTATGCAATTTGATGGGCATCTACAGACTGTGGTAATGATACATTCTGTCCCATTTTCTGGAGTTGGAAACTTGGCTGGTGAAATTCTACATTTTAAAATTGCTTATGCTTATATATATATATATATATAATATATATATATATATGTTAAAATTTACCTCATATAAATAGTAATTATGTAGGACATTGCAAGTGTACACTATAGTTGACCTAATATTAGTGCTGAGAAACAGCTAGACAAAGTATCTGTGCCAACAGAAAGGCTACTGCTGCTTCAGCATATCCATATGTTTACAGTACCGGTGAGCAGTAAAGCATCTTTTAGCTTCTCCAAAGGACCCATGACAACTGTACTTAACATATTACATAAATTACCATTATTTAGTTTTAAAATAGAACATTAAAGAAAACATAAGGGCTGCTGGGTTTTGCTTCAGAAAAAAGCAAGTGGGAATGTCAGTCTCTGTAGTACTGTTTAATGATAAATCACATTAAATATTGGCCTTCCTTTAATTTATAACTGTTTCCTGCACATTATATAGTTGCTTTTATATATATATATATAGCAAGGAACTCTAACCAGACCGAGATTTAAATACATCGACAAGTTCTTGATTAGCCCTCTCTGCCTGACCATCGTCTTCTGGACGATATCCAGACATGAGGCTTTTGGAGATCCCCAGTTTCTTCATAAAGTAGGTCTAGACCCTGGATGTGAATTTAATGTCCCAATCACTAACAATGTCTTTAAGGAGACCAAAATACCTGAACACCCCTTGAAAGATCAGTTTGTCGGTTTAAATTGTGTCATTTCCTTCAAAGGGCGGTAAAAAGTCCAACGCTCAGGGATAGGTAAGGGCAGCAGCTTACCAGCTGGTAGAGTGCAGAGAGTCTTAACTTGAACACACACTGAACATGACTTGACAAACTCATTTATATCCTTGCTCATCTTTGGCCACCAGTACTTTGAATTAATGAGTTCTAATGTATGCTAAATGCCTGGATGGTGTACCTGGTTACTCCAGACAATCCCGAAGTAACATGCACCCAAGTAACAAGACAACCACGAAGAACAGTAGGCACAAATAGGCGTCCAGGTGGACATTGGTTGGGACCCCTGGTATGTGGTTGTGGCAATTAAAAAAAACAAAAACAAGGCCACTGGACTTGGCGTGGATTAAGTCGCTTGGCTGCCTTCAGGTACTCAAGTTACTTGTGGTCAGTGAAAATGATAAATGGATAAACTGTGTCATTGAACCAGTGTCTACATTCTTCAAGTGCTAGTTATACTGCTAGAAGTTCTCGGTCACCAACATTTCTCTCAGCTGGAGATAAGGAGTTTTTGGGAGAAGAAAGCTATTGGGAACAGTTTAAGGTACTCTTTGACACTGAGACAAGACAACCCCCACTCCTAACTCACAAGCACCACACAGAATGATATTTCTGGGTTGGGTTGTTTAAGGATAGGGGCCTTTGTGAAAGCACCCTTAAATGCACTGTAAGCCTATGTGGCTTCTGTAGACCATGAGAGGTGTTTGGGGGCTCTTCTGAGCAGGTTATTTAATGGAGAGGCAATGGAACTAAACAAAACCTGACAAACCTTATATAAAAATTGGAGAAACCTAGGAATCGCCTGAGATCTTTTACTGTTCTGGATTGAGGCCAATTAACAACTGCTTCTAACTTGTTCTGGTCCATGCCTACGCCCTCACATCCTATTTTGTATCCCAGAAATGTAACTCATTAATTTAATAAACATTTCTCTTCCTTGACGTACAGTTGGTGTTGGAGCAGTTTTTTAAGCCCCTTCAAATGCTGCATTACATGGGGATGACACAAAATAATTGCGCTGGTAAGCTTGGACTTTCCACAGTAGTAGACTTAAGACTTATAGGGCGACATTGTAGAAATTGTTCGAAACATTTTTTGACCAGGCTTGGATCTCACGATGCTGCCATGAAATCAGTGTGTAATGGCCACTCATCCACAGCCCAGTACAATGGGGTACTATGGGAAATCAAAAACTAGGAAAGTGATTGGTTCTTCATGAAGAACTCCCACAGTCATCTGCAACAAAGTGGTACGATGTGCGACACTGCCACCCTCAAAGGGACTTTGATGGCCCTTCTTTGGAACTGATGATATGTCTAGAGTTTTCATAGTGGAGGTGTCCATAAAGCTCCCTGCAGCACCTGAGTCTATAAGGGCAGGGAGAAATATTTGATTACCATAGCTAATCTGTACATTATTGATTCTTTTATGAAAAGCAATAAAATGGTTGCTGCTCATGGTGTTAGCTGCTGTAATCTGCTGCTGGGGATAATCTGGACAGTTCTGCTCACTACTGCTAGTCTTCCCACAGTAATAGCAGAGTCTGTGTCATCTCAATCTTTTTTTTTTTTTTGAAAGTCTGGATGGTACTTGAATTATGGGTTCAGGCTCTAGAGGTGATGGTGGTTATTGTTGGACTCTTGGTACTAGTCTATGATAGATAAGATTATCCAGACTCATAGCTATGGCAATGAGCAAATCTAAGTTCATGATGTCATCTCAACAGGTAAGTTCACATAGCACTTCAGACTGAAGCCCTTTCCAGAATGTAGACTTCAGTGCTGACTCATTCCAACCACTAGCGACTGCGATAGTCAGGAACTCTGAAGCGTAATCAGCTACTCTCCATGTACCCAGGTAAAAAGATGGCATCCCGGCCATCAAAAGGATAATAAAAAAACGTAGAGTTTAATACAAATTCTGAATAAGAACGAGCAGCCTCACCAGCATGATTCCAGAATGCGGTTGCCCATTCCAAAAGCTTTCCACTGAATGCACCAATCATAAATGGCACTTTCTGTTCTTCTGATAGGGCTCCTTGCAATGAAAAAAAAGCTGACATTGAAGGAAAAACCCTTAACATAATTCAGTCGTACCGCTGTAGCGCTCTGGAAGAGAAGCAGGGAGTTTATCTTTCTGCGCAGCCAGTGTCAAACTCTGTTGCATGCGAGCCTCCATTTCCTGAAGAGCACGCCACAACTCCTCCAACTGCTGTGCACTTAATAATAACACTAGCACTTGAAGAAGAAATTGTGTTTTGTCTGCCACCTCCATGTCAGTGGGTTAACCTGTGAAAATGACCCCCGCAACACAGATGTGGAGGCAAGTGCAAGTTTAGCACACACAAATAAAAAACAAAAGCAGCACAGAGTGCTGGGATTAAACAAAAACAAACAGAATTAACATCACAAAATGGCCAATGGCAATGCTCAGAGGGCATGCAGGTAAATAACTCAAGCAGTGGAACCACAACACTCTGGCCCGCTTTAGCTCTGTAGAAACACAAAATTACAGAACATAAGCAGGGATAAAACATGAGTGAGCACAAGCACTAATGCAAAACATAAACAGAGGTAAACACTGTGCTAACTAGGCTAACAGGCCAGGATTAGCTACGTAAACATGCCATAACCTTGAACCTGGCAAAACAGTCCATAGTGCAAAAACCATGTTGACCTGCAAGGAACTATAACCAGACTAAACTTTAAAAACGTTACCCGTAGAGCTAATTGCAGCTCTCCTGATGATTAACCAGGTGTGGCCTGCGTGTCTAAATTATTATGTGAGTGTTTTAGGAGCAGAGGCAGAGCAGAGACATGATATTTAAGATAATTTTTTTGCTGTTATTGATAAAGTAATGTTTGGAAATGGAATATATATATTATATTATATTTTTGACTAAGTAATGCAGAATAAAAAAAAAAACATATTTTAAACAATAAAATTTTCTTTTTGGCCTATGCTGTATGGCATAAGATGTGCCAGAAAGCAGATGCAAGCTAAATAAAGGAGGTATAACTAGTCTAGAAACTAGAAAAATGTCTCACGGCATCTTGTGATTTTTGCTCTTTCATGTTTCTGAATTGCTTATGCAAACTTCATGAAGCAGCAAAATAACAACCCAGCAGATTTTCTAATTAAATTCAAAGTCACAGCTGGTTGTTTGGTGCATCTGCCGGTGTCTTGCTTGTCCCACATAGACTAATGGCTACCGCTGACCGCATCTATAGAGAGATCTTTGATAGTGACCGTCAATGTCAGCCTCAAGAGCACCTGGAGAGGCCATGCTTCACTGTAGGTTTTTGTGTAGCTGCATCTGTGGCTGTGTATGTAGGCAGGCATGAGGGTTGGGGGAAGGTGATCAGTGGCATGTGTCCACCATGAATAGGACAGAAGACATCAGATGAGGTCATTGTAGCCTCCAGATGTTTTCTTGAACCACCCAGTAAGACAGGGAGTGTCTGTAAAGGACAACAGTTAAATGGCAGAGAGTCCATTTGCACCTAAATAGCAAGGAGACTGGGGCTTGTTTATGGAGCTCTACATACACTGACATAAAAATAAAATACCTAAGATTAACAGTACCTTAAAGCATTAGCACGAATGTGTGAGGAACTTTCTACAGTTTCCTTTCACTTATCTTATCAAAACAGATGCTAAATAGCCTAGGAGCAAAGGACTGACAGAATTTTGACTGAAAAAATTGGGATGCTCAGTGAACTCATTTTATTCAAAATATACCACCAGCACAGATGTTAAAATTAAAACATATGAAAGGCAAAAAATTGGGACGTGACAACAAAAGGCTGGAAAATGTAGCTGAACTAATAAAACACCCAACTGGAGTAGTGATTTGCAACTAACTACACTAACTGGAAGACTATTCCGTAGATATGGGGCTCTATAAGAGAATGATCTACCCCCTGGTGTAGCCCTTATAATACGAGATATCAGAAAATAGCCTGCACCTTTTGATCAAAATGGGCGTGGATCATGAGTCACATGTCTGGATAAAAATAGAGCAGATCAGAGAGTCTCTCAGAAGCAAAGATGAGCAGAGGTAATAATTTTATGAATGTCTCTTCAACAAAAAACTGTGAAGACATTCAATATCCAACTATAGACAGTATACTACATAATATCATTAGACAGGGCTGAGGGTCAATAATGGATGCTTGTGATCTTTGGGCCCTCATCCGACACTGCATTAGAATCAGACATGATTCTGGGCTGGAAATGTACTAAACTCAGGAACACATCCAGAAGTCATTGTATGTGAACACACACTATCACACATTGAACAGGATCTGTGTATAATTAGCTAATTCTGTTAATTAATTAGCATTATCTGTAAGGAAATGTGACGTGGGAGGCTTTAATTTGCTGCAGGAAGCGTTTGATCCTCTCTCCGCATTACTGCAGCGTTACTAACCTAATGTTCTATGTTTAAGTGTAAACATGTGTCCACCGACGGGCCAGCTCAAGCTCAAGCCTGAAGTGCAGGAGAGAACACATCTGTCTTTGTGAACTTAATCCTTATTTTATTATGACTCTTAGATCAGTTTTAAACCAGGTCACGAAAATAAAATGTGGAAAAAAGTAACTTTAAACCAATATCTCTGGTTAATCTTTTTCATCTGTACATAACCTAGTCTATTAAAGCACCTGGATTATATATGCAGTTGATGAACAGATAAGTTTTAAGCTGCTGAATTTTAAATGCATATGTAATAAGGTACATTGTAGATT
This sequence comes from Aspidoras spilotus, assembly GCA_028565295.1. Taxonomy (NCBI): domain Eukaryota; kingdom Metazoa; phylum Chordata; class Actinopteri; order Siluriformes; family Callichthyidae; genus Aspidoras; species Aspidoras spilotus. The sequence goes on from JAOUQV010000043.1 coordinate 3,516,547, forward strand.
CATATTACTTTAACCAAGAAAAACAGGTTCAACAAAATGAATTTATAAATTGGAATCTCAAGATATAATGTAACAGTGTCAATATTTAGCTGGATTTATATTTATTTAAAGTATTTATATCATTTCTGTTCACTGTTAATATCATAACTGAAAAACAGTTAATTTCGCAACATTATGTTATGATTCATAGGATATTTTTGATCTTGGCTATATGATTTTAATTTGTCTGCGCATTCATAATGCATCTTATTACTATAGAAAATCAATTTTCCAACAAAGCAAGATAAAAATGATTTTTTTTTTGCAATTCATTCTAAACTGCAACAGAAGTCATACCGTTATAAAGAAATTTCTATATATGTGTTCAGATATATTTAAAGGCAGCTGTGGCTTAATAGATAAGGTAGAGGGCTAAGGACAAAAGATTGTCTAGTCAATCCCCACTCCAGGCAATTCATAGCTAAAGTGCCATTGAGAATGGTACCCAACCCTAATCTGCTACCCGTGCTTCCTAATAGTAGGGCAACATACTCCAGGTGGTCAAATGTACCCTCAGGCGGCTTAAATGCAGATAAAGAATTTCCCAAAGGAGATCAATATTATTATTATTATTATTATTATTACTTGTATTACTGAACAGCTTAGCTAGAAGAGCATTCTTTGTTTAACAAAACAAAGTCAAAATAGCAAAAAAAACTGTCTGTGACAGACTCGGGAACGTGGCAGGTAAGAAGACAGGATCAGGGGGCTGCTGGTTCTGA
>JAOUQV010000043.1:3556878-3571481 GCA_028565295.1 Aspidoras spilotus
CTGAACATTGTTCAGAAGTAGTTTGATTAAAACATTGATTGCAGAGCGGCAAATATATAAAGATGTGCAGAAAATGATGCTGCAAATATATAAAGATGTGCAGAAAATGATGCTGCAAATATATAAAGATGTGCAGAAAATGATGCGGCAAATATATAAAGATGTGCAGAAAATGACGCGGCAAATATATAAAGATGTGCAGAAAATGACTCGACAAAACCAAAGAGACATGGAGGATAACAGAAGACTGCTATTCGAATGGATTTAAGAATAGCCAGAATGTTAAAGCCATTGATCAGCTCCAGGAAAATTTCATATGTTTTGAAGTTACCTGTGAGTACTGTGACAATTAGAGGATGGATGTGTAACGCTAATCTATCAGCAAGAAGTCTCTCTTTTAAAAAAAAAAAAAAAAGAAAAGAAAGAAAAAAGACTTAATACACATCGACTGGCCTAAGATAAATGGAGAAACATTTTGTGGACTGATGAAAGTAAGATTGTTTTTGGATTCATAGGCAGCAGACATTTTGTCAGACGACCACCAAACATTTCAAGCCACAGAACACAGTGAAGCATGTTGGTTCATGCATCGTTCTCTTACTGTGGTGGCTGGCCTATTTGTCACATACCAGGGATCATGGATCAGTTTGCATACACTCCTGGTAAAAATCTTAAGACCAGTTAAGAATTTGCAAGAATTTACATTTTGCACAATTGAATGTTAAGGAAGGTTCTACATATTGCCAAAAGAATAAATGGGATCAAGAGACAAACCTTTTTGATCAGGCGATCTACTGAAACAACAATTTAACTGAAATGAGCTATTAAATGTTCAAGATCAAATACTTAAATCTATATCACTACAAACCCCAAAAAATAATCATTTAAAACAAACCAAGGTGTAAAAAAAGTACTCTGTAATGTTCCACCATTGCTGTGGATTCTTCAAACATTTGGGTATGCTTGAGGCAAGTGTTTCCAGGAGGCTAGTAAAAAGCATTGCTCCAAGTGTTGAAGATTAGTGCACAAAGACCAGCCGCTGTCTGGAACTGATGTCCAACTTCCCTTACCAAACGTTCAAAGTATGATTTTGGGATCATGGGAACAAGCAGATAGTCATAAAGAGTGATATTATTCTCCTGGAACAAGTTCTTTGTCTGGTGGGCATGTGAACTGCAGCATGTTATATAACCCAATCGTTGCCACACAGATAAGGTCCTTCAGTTATCAGGGATGCCTGCTGCAACATCTCCACTTAGACTGATGTTTGAAGCACCATTGTTCCATTGAAGCAAAAAAGCACCCTAAATCACAATGGGCCCCCAACAGATCTTATCCTCCCAGCCAATCTGTTTGCCACTATTCTTGCACACAGCGGAATTGGTCCTCAATGCACTTACGCTATATTTCCAAAAGTATTCACTCATCTGCCTTGACTCACATACAGGTGCATCTCAATAAATTAGAATGTCATCAAAAAGTTAATTTATTTCAGTAATTCAATACAAACAGTGAAATGCATACATTATATAGATTGATTACAAACACTGATATATTTCAAGTGTTTATTTCTGTTAATGTTAATGATTGTCTTTCAGCCAATGAAAACCACAATCATTATCTCAGAAAATTTGAATATTTTACAGAAAACACTTTCAAAGGCTTCCTAAGTGATTTAAAATGGTCCCTTAGTCTGGTTCAGTAGGCAACACAATCATGGGTAAGACATTGGCAGTCATTAGCACTCCACAAGGAAGTATGCCACAAAAGGTTATTGCTAAAGAAACTGGCTATTCACAGAGTGCTATATCTAAGCATATTAATGGAATAAATAAATTTACTTTTTGATGATATTCTAATTTGAGATGCATCTTTATGGGCTAATCCGTAGGGTTCAGTATGACGTTGGAAGAGCTTCAAAGGCTGTCCACAAAGTTTAGGACTGTGTTCATGGGAATTTTTGATCATCCTTCCAGAATCGCATTTGTGAGATCACACAGATGTTGGGTGAGAAGGCCTAGCTCTCAGTTTCCGCTCTAATTCATCCCAAAGATGTCAGGTTAAGGGTTGCTTTGTGCACTGGTGCACAGTCATGTTAGAAGAGGGTCCATGTGCAAACTGTTTCCACAAAATTGGGAGCATGGAATTGTCCAAAATCCTTTGGTATGCTAAAGCTTTCATACACCTGTGGCTATGGAAGTGATTTTGAACGTCTGATTCTGACAATTTGGATGGGTAAGCAAATACTTTTTAAATATTGTGTGTGTGAAGAAGTGCACATGCCCGGAGCGGTGATCAACCTCCACAGTGCCCAGGAATCAATCTGTGTTACCGGGACTCTAACCGGGAACTTTCAGGTTGCAAGGATAGTTCCTCTACCACTAGGTGCTAGGGATATACAATAGGATTACAGTGTTTTCTCATAAACCCTTATTATAACATATGGTTAAAAAATGTATTACAATTTATTACAAATCCCTTCTGGAATAACATTACATGTAATATATTACCTATTCTGTCAAGATGGATATTTTGTGCTGTTATTTATGTTTGTCACCTGATCAAGTCTGCTAATAGGTATGCTAACAGTCTGTGTAAAATGAATGAGAAAAGGAAAAGGCCACACACATGTTCATTATTTATAAAGTTTAACGTGACCTAGTTTGTAGAATGTCACATAGTTTAAACACACTTCTTTCCTAAACCCTTCATTCAGTGACCCCAGAGGGTTAAAATGGATGTAAAATGTTTTTCAGGTTAGTCATAGAAAGTATTTCAGCATATTTGGAATCATTGGTGTATATGATTGATAGCAGTAATGTGAATGGACCAGGCGTGTCTGAGAATAGACGAGTTATGCATATTAGATTTATCACCATCGTTGATATTGCATATATGAACAATGTACATGCAATATTAATGGTCATCATTGGCCGCCCCTTCACAGTAAACAAAACAAATCTCTCCTACTTCTCCTGCATATATTTTGCGTTATGCCATGCGTACTGCACACACTTTCCTAGGCCCACAGAACATTTCCTCTGTAGTGTGAACACGCCTGCATGGAATATCTCCAGGATGATCGTTATATGTTTGAAAAGGATAATTTCTGGAACCGATATTGCCGGACTTACCCGGCATTTGTGTGTTGTTGTTGCTTCATTATGATTTTTGACTAAAATGTGCTCTATGTAACATTTTTCTTTCTTGATTGACAAGCAAACATTGTTTCCTTAGAATAAATTTTTTGCTGAAAGAGTAATATAAAAAATATGGAATGTTATTAATAAAATGTATAAAAAGAACAACTTTCAACACCATTGGGCTTTGTCACAGCCCAGGTTCTAAAATCTTTCTAAAATATATAAATAAATTGTAAGCTAATATATATTTTATCTTCTACTTGTTCGTCTTGTTTTTTTTTTTTATACCATTATGCACACGAGAATCTTAGTTAATATATTTCTCATGCACCAATCAGCCTTTTAAATGAGACAAGCGAGTTGATGTCCACTTTAATGTGACCTCTTGTGTTTTTGCAACCAGACAGTGGTTTTTTTAGTGTGTGTAGACAGATATAATTTTTTATTGGCTTTGCTTACATCAACATTAATTTTACCATAGTGTGAGCCTGTGTGTGTTTTCCCTGTTCTCTTATCTGTTCTCAAATGTGTGATTTAAACATGATGGGTACAAGTCCCAAAATGGCAAACATTAATTTCTTTTGGTCGTGTTTCTATTTTTTTACACTAGCTGCATTTACTTTTAAAACAATTTTACAGATTTCTGAAGCATCAAGTTAGTGACATATGGTCAGATTATATAGTGGGAGAGGTGGTGACAAGCAGTGAAGCATTCGCACCATGTTAACTAGAGATTGTGTGGATTTTAGTCCCAGGGCTTGGAGGTCTTGGACTGTATCCATTCATAGTTTAGGTAAAACCATCTGCCATGTAAATATAAATGTGGGTTGTCTTCCTGTTTTCACATTTAAAAGTGTGTTTATTCCTTTGTGTGTGTTTCTGTTTAATAGGCTGAGGATCAGCTGCGCATAGTGGAGGAGCAGCGAAAGATTCATGAGGAGCGAGTGAAGCTGGAGCAGGAGAGGCAGAGACAGCAAAAGGAGGAGCAGAAAATGATTCTGGGGAAGGGCAAGTCCCGACCTCGTCTCTCCTTCAGTCTCAAGGCCACAGAATGATGGTGCTCCTTGACCCTTCCTTCTGTTCCTTATGTCTGTTTCTCTCTTCTGTGTCCATCTCTCTTGGAAGATAAGTTCATGAGATAAGCCTATCTCTAGATGAGGGGTTACTCCTGCCATGTGTTTGTCTCTCCTCTGGGTTCGAACTAACTTCGCAACCTCCCCAGTTGGGGAAACATTTATTAATAAATTCTTTCTGACTCAAGGATGGACTTCGCTGCCGCCTCCACAGACTCTCCATTTTAGCAGCTTTTATGTTTTCACAGTGCTGTGTATAGGATGTGTACTTTTTTCCATCCCAAGTATGGGGAAATCCATTTTGTATTTACTTTGTCACAAACGAAAGAAGTGTGTGTGCGTGCATGCATGCGGGTGACTTTGAGTGTATGTGGTCCCTTGATTTTGATGATTTAAGCAAAGTTTCATGCCCATATCTTTAAGTCATCCATATAATGGGGTAAAACGAGACGGGTGGTTAGAAATGTAACCTAGCGAGTGTGTATGTGTTATACAGGATTCTAAATGTCTCGTACCCCACTGCTCCCTGCAAGTCATGTTAATTTCAATATGACATGTTCCATTTGCCCTGTGTCTCAGTGCATTTGCTAAATTGAGATTCTGACACAGCAGTAGAGTAGACAAGCGCTGACTGCGCTGATTGGTTAACATGTCGATTATATGCATATATCTGCCCCTTTGTTCGTACAAGGAAATCAGAAGATGCAGGTAAGATTGGTTAGTATATGGGTGTGCGTGTGCATGTATGTGTGTGTTCATTTGTGTCTGTCCTTGTTAGCTAGCTTATATTATTTTGGAAATTTTCCCCTTGTATTGTAAATTGGAGCCAAGATATTCTTTAATAAATCCTACAAATGGGTCGCGGTGTCAGACTGGCCAGTCATTATCTCTTTCTGTTCAGACATTCATTCTATTTTCTTGTAATACTGTATTTAAGTCTCTACATTCATAGCAATCAATAAAATATCAAGTCAGAGGCAGCAATCTGGACTCTGCAGTAATACACTGCGGTGTAGAGTGCACTGTGGTCTTATTTTAAAATGAACCAGTCTAAATGTCTAGTTTTAACAAAGTTTTCTTTTGACTATGTAAAAAAAAAAACTTGAAGTTTGAGTCATAGCTTAACGAAAGCTGTGTTACAGCACCACAGAACAGAAAACCTTAACTGCTTTTGCTCAAGGGCCCAATAGTGGTGTCTTGAATCTCAGACCTTCTCATCAGTAAACAAGAGCAATAACCTTTAAGCCACTACTTTACCTGCACACTTTTACTACAATGTATAGTTTTATCACCTAATCATGTGCAGCACTTTCCATGGTGACAGTCGCATCAATTCAAGAAACAGTGAAAACTCACTCAAGTATTCACTTGTGGAGTCTTTTACATTTACTTGTCACTTCGCACCAAACCTACAGGGGGCAAAAAAGTAATCAGATCTGAGTTAGTAGTCAAATCTGGGAACCCTGTACTTCCTGTGGCAAGTGAATCACAAAGGAAAAGACCAAGAACCTCAATTCGGAAGAACTTTTTAAATGTATTAAAAGTAATGTATGTGTTAAAACACTGAAGATGCAACTGATAAAGGAATTTTAGGCTTCTGAAAGAAAAAAAATATATAAATGTGAAATAGATTTACTTTTTTTTTTTTTTCTTGGAAGGTTATCAACTTAAATCTAAGTATAAGCAAATGAAAGTCATCTATTTGCTACACATATAAAGTTAGCACACGTCCCTTAGCGGTGAGAAGCCTCTACAGTGCTCAGGGAGCAACAGTGGGTTAGGTGTCTTGCCCAATAAATAAAAAAAACAAGATTTGCGTTGTCTCTTACGTCTTTCTGACTGTTTTACTAGTTTGTTTTTTTTTTCAAATGTAAAAATTAATAGTATATCACTCAAGTGCTAACTTTTTATGGAATGTCTAAATGTGAGTCATAGCTACTCTTGGAGATGGCAGACTTTCACCATAATCACTGACTTCACAGTTTACACAAAGGCTAGCAAACTTACTGGTTTGTGTATTCAATCTCAACATCCTGTCCAGCTTGTGTATTGATTGGGATTTACACTTGGAATACACACTTGAACACTTCAGTGTAAATTACTGCCTACACTGAAGTGAATCTCTCACACATGCACACACAGGTTCAGATTCTTTGAAGGATGTGACAAGGCTTGAAATTTGTGGTGTTATCTCTGTCCTCACAAAATGATCATTAATTGCAACGGCATTAACATTGACACTTTGAAGGTCCGCTCCATCTCCTGACACACAATGACTGATGAAGACGTGAACATTTTTCTTTTAAAAAACGTGTTTGGTCAAGCCATGAATAATGAACGCTTTAATCCATGTGCACTGGTACATCTTGCTCCCAGTTCATCCGCTTTTAACAAGCATGCCGTGTGCAGACGTATATGTGTTAAATGACGCATGGTGCTTAGGAGTTTTCAGCTCACTCTGAGGGTAAAGAGGTTTTTAGTGGAGGGGGTATGGTCATGGTTTAGGTGATCTTTGATCCTGGATTGAAGTATGACCCGTGCGTGGTCAGTATGTATAGGTATGCTTTGTAACTGGAGCACAAAACTGCACCAAACATCAGTAACCCAATCAGCCTAAAACCAATTCCCTGTTTAGCCATGTCTTAAAAGAATATATTCTTAAGCTGTTTTATTTAGATCGATGGTTTATTTTACTTTGTGCTACTTAAGAGCTATTGCAATGTGTATGGATAATATTAAATATCTTCCAAATCTAAGATAAGATAAGCCTTTATTTGTCCCACAATGGGGAAATTCACATTCTCAGCAGCAAGTTACAGTGGAATCAGTAACCTGCAGTGGAAGGAACTGGGTGTTTGTGTGTGTTTCCTCCAGGTTCTCTGTTGGTAAATCTCTTACTGTAAAGACAGATAAGGGCCAGGTCTTAATCCAACCTGGTTTTAAGATCATGGGAAAAAAACTTTTCTTCTTTAGATAGTTAACTCTTGCCAGATTCTTTTTTGTGAACGAATTCTACCTGGAATTCTTCAATTTGTGAATATTTAATTTCATTCTGACAGTGTGTGTAATAATGTTATACGTGTGTGTACTTCCACTTTACTTTGTACTGTATTTCTACTCAAACATTTTTTTTTTTATTTTAAAATATAACCGTAAAAATCTAACACACACAAACAAACACCCATGTTGTTCTGCTAATATTTATAGGTAGACACAACATTTTGAACAAGGGTTTGTCTCCATCAAGGCAGGAATTACAGTAGACATACAGCAAATGATCAAATCAAACAAATAGCAGCAGGAGCAAAGTTAATATAATAAAACAAATTAGTTGGGTTTCTTTGCGCAGTCATACATAGGAGCATTGGTAGAAATTTCTTTATAGAGCTCTCCTGTGTGACTTCTTACGTATGTTCCCTTTTGACTCTTAAATTCACCACCACAATCGGTAGTCTCCAGCTCGATAGATTGATAATAAGCCCCATTTCTCGTATGCGGATTGTCTTTATGTAGAAGTGCCTTAAAATATTTGCACCCCTGTCCTGTTATGAATTACAGAGTCATCTAAAACTGGATGTGGAACCCAACATGTGCATCTGGTATTTATAATCCACACATGAGGTTGCGGGCCGGTCAGTGCCCACCCCACAACTCTTTAAAAAAAACTCTACGGCTGGAATAATCCTAGACAAAGCACCAGTCCATAGGGAACACACACAGTCGCACACACATTCACACACTAAGGGCCATTTTAGAGACTCCAGTTAACCTAGAATGCATGTCTTTCTAACGTGGGACATGTCATTATGTGATTTGTTTTAACTGTTGTTATGCTAGTTTTTTCAATTGTGTACTTTACTGTATGTGGACCTATTGTGTTGCTCTCTTGGCCAGGATCCCATTGTAAAAAGATTCTGTATCTCAAAGGGATCATTTCCTGGTCAAATAAAGATAAATAAATAAAATAAAGAGCAGGTTTGCACTCATATGATCTGGATTGAGGAACATGGAAGTAAAAAATGGTACCTGTTTTAATTATTTAATTAATTGGATTTTATTTTCCCCCATCAACCACATGTTTTACAATTACCCTAAAGTTATACTTCTAATAACGTTGAGTTAAAATACATTTTGCTGCCAGGCGTGTGAATATCTGAAAATACGGTATTGCCTATGAAACATTAAGCCTTTAGTAGATTTCTAAATGTAAGTAAATTGTGTGTTTGAGTTCAGCAGCAATTTCTTCATTGTCTATTAGTCTGCTAACATTCGCATCAAGTAATTCACCATATACTGTGCTTTTGTACATTCGCTCATAACATAAAAAGCCTGCTATTACACCTTTATTAATTTTCACCCTACATGGATGTAATAGTGTAATAGACTGGTAAATTAATGATTACACTAGCAGTTTCTATAATTTCCATGCTTACGGTAATTAAAAGACCAGATTATTCCTTACATATTTTCATTCACAATGAGTTATCATCATTACACTTGGGGAATATCATAGTTTTTTAATTATTATTAAACATGGTTGAGTTTGTAGTCTGTTGTAGTTCTCAAGCGTGTGTGTGGGTGTGTGTTCTGTGTGAGTTACAGTGTAAAAGTGTGTATTATCAACGCTGCAGTGTTCGTATTGAACGATGCAGTTTATTTTAGGGACAACAAGGACTCATCGTTTCCTCCTTTTTGTTTAGTCTTTCCTGGAGCTTTGTCACTTTACCCTGCTCTTATTCTCCTCTTCTCCTCGGTCTCCTCCTAAAGTGTGAGCTGTAATCTCCGACTTAACAGACACGAAGCCAATGTGAGCTCATTTCAAAGATATTCAAGACGTCGTCCCCGATAAGTTTAACACCTGGCTGCTAAACACACATCATTATCATAATATTACACCCGACGTTAATAAACCACCGCCTGCCTGAATGAATCTAATACACACATCGGCGGCACTTCACACACACACACACACACACACTGTTTTTCTCTCACACACATATCGTGTGTGTATTCAGGCTTTAATTATCTATTAACTGTGAAATCTGCGGCAGTTTGTTAATGAACGGACTTTTTGGTGATTAAAGCTTATACACACCGGGATAGAGCGTTGGGGCTGGGGCATTTAATTTACACCAAAATTATTTATTTAAAAGGCGCTTTGATAATAATAATAATTGCTATGAATTAGGTCGAACCATGGGTTAAGCTCTTAATATAAAGGTTGATTAATAAGATAAACACACTCAGTGCTAGGTTAATTGTTTTCTCACACTTTTATTTACCACTCCCCGTGTATTTCTTTCGTGTTTTTTTTAACGTGGCCGTCAAATCCACCGCTAGTCGGCGCTGTTGTCCACTGATTATTAAACCTCAACACAAATCTCTACGTTTCTTTACGGATCTGATGAGCATGATAAACCTGGAGAGTATGTGCTACAGACACGCACACACTTCAGGTTTAAAGATATCACGGAAAGTTCTCAGGTCATTCACTTATATAAAACGTCGTGGAAAATAATGCTAACATAAAACACTTCAGTTACAAAAACACAACATGGGAATACGCGACTGATTTCATTAACTCTCTGTTGCACGAGTTATTCATTCACCCTGATAGTATTACTTTTCAATTCGTTTAATTACATTTAAATATTTATATAATGATAACATTTACCAATTAAAAAAAAATAAACGGGGTGTCTGCTAAATTGTTGCCTTTGTGAAACCCAAACTTTAGAATCCTTTTATTTTTTATTTGGGATGTATGGTAACTGTAATAAATAAAACTGAAAAGAGACTATGGAAGAAACCTGAGTACCCCTGAGAAAACCTAAGCAAGCAAGGGAAGAACATGCAAACTCCAAACATAAGTGTCCTAGGTCGCCCCACACATAATTCACTTAATTGCGTCGTCATCAATACGTGTTGTACATGTTTTATATTTTACTATACGTTCCTAGTTCCAATTTTATTAAAACATCAATTTTAGTTTACGCACACACACGCACACGCAAACTCTTGCAGCGCCGCAGCTTTTTGCCGTTGTCGTGCAACCGTTTGATTGACAGACTGGTTTCTGTCCCTTTCGTTGTTCGGACCAATGAGCGACCTTGTGGGCGGAGTCCGCTCAGCGCGAGCTCCGCCAAATATTGTGAGTCTCAGAATCATCGCGGTTTTGAACAGAAGAAGCAGTGCAGTGTTGCGAGCGTTCCGTGTCCTCCTGTTCTTTCTTCACGGACCCATAACTTTCATCTGAGTTCATTTTCTTTTACTTTTATTTTTTTACATTCTTTTTCACCATTTGCGAATATTCTTCATACTGTTAGTGTTGTTTCCATTTCATCAATTATTACTCCATTACCAGCGGGTTTTGAACTGGAGCTTTGCGCACTGCTCGCCTAAACGGAATACTGCTTTTTTTCTCTGTGAGTGTGTGTGCGGTGCTCTGGTCTCACTCTCACTCTTTTTTGGAATTGGTATTTCCCGTGGTCGTTCTCTGAAGTGAACGCAGGAGCGGATTAACTTGGTGATGTGTGTACATAGCTCCGACGCGGACCCGCGGTTCGCCTCTCGCTAAAGGATCATGTACCTGGCTTCTTCATTCAAACGGAGAGAGTGGCAAAAAATCTGATCTTCTATTTTAATTATTACATATTATTTTTGTTATTTTTATTCTCCCTCCGGGTTGCTGAATGAGAACCTGACGCGCGTGTTCTGCCGCCTCTGGGAGCTTTGGATCAGTGTCCGAGGCGCAGCGCCGCTCTTTACCGGGACTATCACCGGGATGCGCCGTACGTAGCAGACTCTCTCTCTCCAGGTTTCGCTTTGTGTCTCTTCCTGCTGCAGTCAGGATACCGAGAGTTGGGATTGTCTACGACACTCTTTTCAATTATAGTTATTTTTTACATTGCAATTTCCCTATTACGAGAGGGGATTTAGAGATCATGGCTGAATCTCTGTGGACCTTCTACTTTTGGGTGTTGGTGCTCGCCTGCAAGGTGAACGCAACCGTACTGGAGTCCATCTACTGGAACACCACCAATAGCAAGTGAGTCTTTCTCTCTCTCTTTATACATACATACATTTTTAGCACCATGTACAAGATTTTACTCCTGTGTGCGCGCGTGTGTGTAAGGACAAAGCAGTGACTCTTTTAGAGCGCGCACAGCCTATTATAGCCTACGTACAGCATACGTACACAAATAAACCCATTTTTTTCTCTTTTTGTTTTCTTTTATAAGTAATCAAATACGCTGTTGATATAGATTTTAAAAGTATAGTGGGGTGCAAGTGTTGGCCATTCTACAGGAATGTACATACCCGCAATTGCAGGCTTATAGTCAAATGAGTCGTAAATGTGGCGCCTGCGCGATCAACTCAACACCAACCCAACTGCAGGTTGAACAAACTTTTGTCCTTATTTGTTTGCTTATGCATGACTTACTGAGAACATAAAGAGGGTCTGGAATTAAAAAAATCCAGGGTGAGAGCTAAATTAATCCGCAGTGTACGATTTACCTTTCCCACCTTTAGAAAAGACGTCATTTTCGTCAGATCTGGCTGCTTTCCTATTCACTTACTTAAAAGAAATTAATTATTAATAAATAAATAAATACTGTAAATGTAGCAGGGGTGTGAATAATTTCTGACTCACCATCGTAGTTTGAGTTTTGATGCGTCTTGGTGTCGTATATAGGCTGTAATGTTATTTACAGTTTAGAAACAGAACGCCGACACAAACTCGGTGAAATGGTGCTTGTGTATGCTTTTCGGGTCTGGGCTCTTCTCTCATCTTCTCTTTTCTCGCTTTATCCTTTCTTCTTCTATCCAACACCTCGCGTCTCCTTTTCTTATGTCTTCTCAATTCTTTTAATTTCTGCTTCTTTCCTCCTCTCTTCTCTCCTTGCTTCTATTATCCTATCATCTCAACGCCTTCGCCTGTCACAGGTGTCCCATGTTGTATTTATGCCCGTTTCACGCTCTAGTGTGTGTGTGTGTTTACTGATCAATAAGTGCGACGTAATTCTGTGTGCGCGCGACTCTTGTTCCTTCTTCTCTCTGTTTCTCACTATTAGACATCTGACCTGTCTGTCTGTCTATCTATCTATCTGTCTGTCTCTATATCTATCTATCTATCTATCTATCTATCTATCTATCTATCTATCTATGCATAATTACATAACAGTTCAGGTATGCTTTCAAAAGACTTTATTTAAGTCAGACACACAACTGTTTATTGTACTGTTTCTATTTATAAGAAAGTGAAGGAACTAAGCTAAGCTAGTGTCCTGTTTTAAACAAAACTACCCTAAAATAAGTCTGTGGTGTCTGAGGCTAATATATTTCTAAAATAAATGATTAGTGTTCACATAACCTGAAAAACATTTCATTTTAACATTAAGAAATTAAAAAAAGTTACAATTTTAAATTTTATATATATATTGAGTGAGAAAGAGTGAGAGAGTTATGGGATGACAGTAAAATAGTCAATGAAATAAAATATACATATATTATTCATGAATTACACTGATAACTGAACTGAATTTTATAGAGGCAGCTATTTTACAGTACTTTTAATCAGACAAAGTCAACTTAAATACGCACATGCTAGGCAATCACTAATCTTTGTCAGTGATGTAAAAAATAAAAGTCACTGCCCGGTGGTTGTTCGAGTGACCTTGCGCGTATGCTGGTTCCTGGAGGAATGGCTGTGGAAATGTGTGTGTTATGTCTCCGGTGACTCAAGGCCCGAGGCAGCAACACTTCATATGTAAGGACATCGACTTTTATAGTTTTTATTTGCATTCTTCAAACTCTAAATAATCACTTTTTACATCCATATTACATATCAGTAGATATATTTATCAGCACATTATTAACTTAACGTACCCTTAAAATGTAGTAATACAAGGTTAGGTCAAAAAAGATGCTCACACTATTTATACTATTAAGTTCTGTTTGCTGAAATATTTTAATATAGGAGTCTGCAAGCCTCATGACAAATGGAGTTTACGGAAAAAACAGGGATATTATGTAAAAAAATATGATTTATGGTAAATTTTTATAAATATGACAGGTCCAATTATACGGAGCATTGTATTATTTTCTTAAATTTGCTGTTAAAACAAACGTTAGTTGGATAAAGACTGTTGTTTCACGTGTTTTGCATTTGAAGTGTTTTGTGTGTGTGTTTGTGTGTGTGTGGTTTGCATCTCTCGTCTCTCTTTCTGTACCATATTTTTCTCTCTATGCGTTTTAAGGCACATTGTTTTATCCTGGTTAACTGCTTCACAGATGTTCCATGAGACACCACGCAGGGTCCTTCATCTCTTTCACATCTCTCTCCCTGTGTTCCTTGCTCTCTCTTTTATTCTCCACCCATCGCTCGCCAAATCGTGCCAGTAATCCATTTTGTAGTCGAGGCGGAGAAACAAAAGCGAGGTCTGCTCTACATGTTTTCAGTCAAAAGGATGCCTTAGTTTCCCCCTCCTTTCTATCCTTTCAGTATATACTTCTCTCACTGGTTCCCTCTATGTCTCTCACTGCATCTCTCTTACTCTCTCACACTCTGCTTCTCTGTCTCTTCATTATGAGATTACATCTCTTTGCGAGGCATGGTGGGGCTGCTGAGTACTGCTGTGTGTGTGTGTGGAGGCATACACATGCAGATAATCCATGAATAATAACTAACACCCCCCTGCTATCAATGTAAAAATGCCAGAGAAATCTATTAGCGTGTGTATTTGTGTGTGGGGGTGAGAGTGCCTAATAAGAACTAACAGAGAATAATATTTTTTTACCACTGTAGTCATGTGATCTCGACGGATGAGTGGGATTCCTGCAGGAGCGAGATAAAGAGTGTGAAAGACAAGGACGAGTAGAGAAAGAGAGGGGTTGAGAGAGGAGTTTGAAGTTCGGATAGGACCCGTTGAAAGGTGAAGGGGATTTTCTGGCCAGTCCGAGTGAAAGTTAGGGATTAAAATGGTAAGCGAACAGAGCCTGAGGTTGTTATTAAAGTAAGACAGTCATGTTCTGGGGTTAGGGAGTGGAAAAAGGAGGAAGAAAACATAGAATAAACATAGCTTGTGGCAGCCACCAGTGCAGACCCTGTCACCCTGCACCCCTTTACCCCATCCGGCCCCACGCAGTGTCTAAACCCCAGTATCATTTGTCTCTGGCTTTTGTCTGAGACATTCTATGACTGTCTATCCAGTCATATATATGGCCAAAAAATGACTATTTATTCTCCATTTATCAGTTCCCGAATTTTTTTTTCTGTCATCACCAGTGTGTGAGTCTGAAAAATGACGTATTGTTTTTCCGGCTTTTACTTTTTTGCCTCTATTGTGAGCTATTTGGCAACACTTGCACCGCCATCAGCTGCACT
>JAOUQV010000043.1:3603036-3614393 GCA_028565295.1 Aspidoras spilotus
GTCACTACTTGGAATCGAACCAGGGACCTTCCGGTCGCAAGGCCGGTTCCTTAACCACAAGCCTACGACTGCCCCAATGCAAATGGTTTAAGAAAAGAAGCAATTGCGGTAGTCACAGTCTCCAGAAGAGCTGCTTCACATTTCAGTAATACTTAGCAGCTATTTAATGTACAGTTCTGTGAAAAAGTCTTAGTCACATACAGTAAAGCAAATAAGAAACAGCATCTTTGTTGTCACCCCTCAAGTTTTCTTGAGGACCGGGGGTTGGGCTGGCCATTCCATAACATTTATTTTGTTGGAGTGAAAGCAAGATTTTTTACCTTTACTGGTATGTTTTTGGTCATTGTCTTGTTGAAATACCCATTTGAAGGGCATTTTCTCTTCAGCATAAGGCAACATGGCCTATTCAAGTATTTTGATAAATGCAAACTGGTCCATGATTCCTGGTAGGCGGTAAATACTCCTGGCACATTAGTATGAGAAACATGCTCCTATCATAATGCTTGCACCACTATGCTTCACGGTTTAAAGTGTATTGTAGTATGAATTTAGTATTCGTGGGTCACCAGACAAACTGTATATGGACCTTGGACATAAAAAGAACAGTTTTATTCCTATCAGTCTGCAAAATGTTTCTACATTTCATTTTAGACCAGTTAATGTTTAGTTTGGCAAATTGTATCTGTCTCAGTGAATGTCTAATTTTTAACAGTTGAACGTTGTGGGGACTTCTAATAGATTGCTTCTTGCTAATAGATTAGCTTCACACAGGCATCCTCTAACTGTCACAGTACTCCCAGGCACTTTGAGACTATATTTGACCATCCTGGAGCTGATCATTGGCTGGGAATTTGCTATTCTGGCTATAGCTCAATGCATTCGAATGGTAGTCTTCTGTTTTGTTCCACGTCTCTGGTTTCGCTTTCCATTTGAAATCATTGGGGTTCATTTTAGCTGAACAGTCTATCATTGTACTTCTTTAGGTTTTACTCTCTCCAATCAACTGTTGAATCGAAGTACACTGTTCTTTCGATCAATGTCTTAAACGACCCATATTTTTCCAGCTTTCATAGAGAAATGCATATGTGCAACATATGCTGGCTTCACCCTTAAATAAGGGGCTACCTGATTCACACCTGTTTCTTCACAAAATGATTGACCTCTCTAATTGAACTCTAGACTGCTATTATTTTGAATACAACCCTTTCAATTTATTATTCAATTTCACAGACTCAACAGTAGGAATATCATGAAACAAGAGTCTGTTGGTTTTCTAAGTATCTACTGCAGCAACTGGTAAATTGTTTATGTGATAATATAATTTATACCAAAAACACTAATTCATATGGTTAGTCATATTGGACTGCTATTATTTAGAGCACTACAGTATATCACACGAACAGAAGGGATTGAGGGGAGCAACAAATTAGTTATGATATATGAAAAATATGGATAATTCTAACCAGATTTGTTGTCATTTATTACTCATTTGGACGTAATAAACATCTAAGCAGTGCAGAATCGAGACGATTGTGGCCACCTGCCACCATTTGGTTAAAATGCTTTCTGAAGTAAGGTGCATTAAATGAGCGAATGTGTGTGTTAGCTACATAACAAAAAAAACATTCCGTCTGTGTGGAAAACTGAAAGCAGCTGCTCTTAAAGCAGCCTTAATGTGGCGGAGGCGTTGATGCATGGAGCCCTGGTGCGATTGTACCTCTGGGTTTTACTTGATGATAGAGTTCAAAGGGAACACACGACAAATGTTATATCAAAAAAGCTTCATTTAATGTGTGCATGTGTGTATGCATACATGTCTGTGTGTGTGTGTGTGTGCATGTGTGTTTGCGTATGTCAAAGCAAAAAAAGTCTTGAAGGTGACGGAAGCTTCTGACCAGGTACAAGCCAGAATGCAAGAAAATGAAACTACAATTTTCCCTCTATTTCTCCAATCATTCTTCACTTTCTGAACATTCCTATATACTGTATTTACCTTTATCCTAATTGTCTTCTAATCATTTCAGTTGAAGTAAGGGGATTAATATATATATATAATCTTTTATTGCATCGGTTCTAAAGTTTTAAAATGAATACACATCTACTTGACTTTGATATAACACACAATCCTTTCCATCACCAACCAGACTGCCGATTAAACCCTCGGGCTGTCAGGTGTGTGTGTGTGTGAAGGAAAGAAAATTCCAGTGTCCAACAGAGATCAGAAAAGCCTCCACTCAAGTTCAGATCAATATCTTCCTGCCCTTTTGAGCTCACTTACACATGCACACACATGCAAAAACATACACACGTATAGTAAACTCAGTTTTATTTTTAAAAGAAGCCAATTTTAACTAGCATCAAATTCCAGTGTGTTATAAACCCACCAACACAAACAGACAAACTGAAACATTACACCGTGCTTGGCCAAAACAGAAGACAGTTTGCCAAACCAGGGAGTGACCCGGAATGGACCGCCCAATCAGTTCAGGTAACGTGGACAAATGAAATGTATTAGTAATGTGTAAAATATTGCAATTCACTGAAATATTTTCTGGATAATAAACACCTTGTTATGACAAATGAACACTGATAAAATACCACTTATTGATAGTAACATCAATATAAGGTGCTCTTGTATAAAGTGTGGATATGTCCACTGCACTAATGACAGCAACATTTAACAGCTATGGGTATCTGTAGCTACTGGGACGACTTTGACTTTTGATAAGTAGTTGGAGACCGTAGGCATGGTGCCAGTGTTTTAGTAACAGCTACACTTTTGGACTGTTCCTGTAGCATGCTATCACAGATGTACCAATTATAGAGGAACCATCTACAAACATCTTTGTGAGATGAGTGTCGAACTTGCAAGGAAAGTCAGTCACCCTGCTGCAGTGGGCATGGGTCAGCTTGCGTATGGAGGAAGTTGTGAGTATTTTAAAACCCTATGGTTTTAAGTATGTGAACTCAATTAACCTATGGTTAAAGCAATATAAAGTGTGATTTGGAGTGAACAACTGCCAATGAAAATGTGCAAAACAATCTACTGAGATCAAGTTATTAGGTTATTAGGTAATTAATAAGGCAAAAAGATAAAGTTGTTTATTATTATTATTATTATTATTATTATTACTGCCTGTAGTTGTAGCCCTGGGGAGCCATCAATCTCTACAAGCTATACCTGAAATAAGTTCAGAGACTCAGTAATTATGTAGATGTAGCCGCAAGGGTTTCTTCTAAACGTCTCTCAGAAGCAGTCTACAATGCCTTTGAAAGTTCATTAAACCCCTAAACAACATAACTGCTCACTGTAGCCATGATTCAAAGAAATTACGAGGCTACAACAAGAGACGACCTGGAAAAAAATCGCCATCATATTGTTTAGCCACTCGAGTAGCAGTGTTTACACGTACACACTTGGCTGTAGAACAAATAAAACCTACTTTTAGGTTTCAGCTTAAAGAAATGCATGTGCACTTGCAACATTGATCCACGGAATGTAAGCAAGGCAGAATCTTAAATAACATACGAAAAGAAGTGTGCTAAAGATGAATAAAAACGTCTTCTCTAGGGTTTCACACACACAACATGCAAACGTATACTACTGTACAGTTCTATTATTAATAGCAACATCAGCAACACGCATCCAAGGTTATCCAAAGCTATCTGCTTTCTGGCTGTAGAATTTAAATTAGAAAACATTATTTTGTGTCATTATCTATCAGTTGTCAGTTGTATATGGGTGTATAGCTTTTTCTTCATGGCTGCAACATTCCTTGAGCTTCTTGATCCATTCAGAGCTCCAAACTTTCTCCATACTGTTCACAAAGCCTTCAGAAAAATTGACATACACCTGCACAAAAAAAAAAATCACAGTATCCTACTCTTCTTTCAAATCTGCACAGCGCTGACTGGAAAGACAACGACATGCTACCGAACGCAAGTGCAAACAACAAAGTGTTAACCTTACCACAGTGTGGATAATTTTGACTTGCATGGGTATATTGATATATATATATATAAACACACATGCCGCTCCTGATCACTGCTTCCTAGGATTAGAAGAATGAAGCAGAGAAAGAGAGAGAAGGGAAATTCTATCTTCATAAAAACTATAAAGATGAGTGAAGTGAAGGGGGAGGAGGAGGAGAGAGGGAGAAATGGACGAATGTAATTGCAATTCATTTCCACCTCAGAGCCCCTTGGGTGAATCTCCAGCCTGTGATCTGGGTGTGTATGAGAGTTCAGGCCCTTTTAATATTCACAGCCATGGGTGCAGATGAGAGACGGCTCCCATAGCTTCAGGTCCATGAACATAATGAGATTTTTATTTCACCCCTGTGTGTATGTGCGTGTATGTGTGTCTGCGCCGAGTGCATCATGGTCGGGCATTAAGATCATCTGAGCGGAGCGAGGCTGAACTTTCACTCGAGTGATTTATGAAGCCACTGAAGCATCAGTCTTCCTCGTTCTTCCTCATGTATGCCTCGCTGGCCCTGAATTACCGTCATGCAGGTTCACACGGTCTGATTTGTCCCGTCCACGCCCATTTTTAACCATCTTCAACTCCTGCAGGTTTTATAAGCTTCATTCAGAGGCTCATCGGAATCACGAACATGGGAGGGTCAGGAGTCTAGACTAGCCAGCTATTATAACATTTAGATGAGAAAAGACTTTTTCTTCTGAGCTTGTTTAGTGCAAAAGGTCATTTTGACTCGGCAAGATTATTGTCTCTCGCTTTTATACATGAGAAATCTTTTGAAAAATCGTGTCACAAGGCTGGTGCTGTAGTCACTTGTGAATAAATGGACACGTGGCACGATTAGATTTGCCAGGTTCTAGATTTGTTTGTTTCATTTAGCTGTGCGCGCCTCCAGTTGATCCGTACCATATGAAAATTATTTGAATCAATTCAATTGCGTTTCCTTTTGTTAGAGATATTTAAGTCTTCTGTAATCAACCTTAGGCAAGCAGCCAAGGGTTTGTGATTTTTATCATACAAAAAGCATTTTGGTCATATTGAGGATAATGTCAGGATATTACAAAGTTCTCCTTCTGTCTAATTTCCAAAAAAAATGTATTTGATTTTTATGGATTGTTTTCAATTTCATTTTTTATGTAAAAAACAGGCCTGTAAATTTTATCAAAATTTTATCTTTCTAAGAATTATTAATTAGGAAAAGTTGTGACGGTATGGAAAATGCAAATAAGAAAAATGCAGCTATTTTAACATCAATTTTAACAATGTAAATCTTTAATAAAGTGTATTTCGTGCTTTTTATAGCCAACACATACTAACCTAAATTGTGACAGTAAAGCCTTTAGCATTTTGTGCTAATGTTGCCATTTCTTTTAATGACTCCTAAATTTGGTACAGAGAATACCAAGCAATAAATTGGTTTAGGTGAAATTTTATCTCATAATTCCTGTAAAACATCTTACAGTCCGCAGTACAATGTGGCTGTTACTATTATAGACAAGTATAGACTGCAGGCAGGACGGTCTAGTCCCCATGGTCTCTGCTTCTGCATCCATGCTTTTGTGTGCAGCATTTGGTTTTGCATTGTCTTGTTGAAAAACGTATGAACATAACTTTGAAAGTGGCACTGATTCCACCATTTTGGACTTGCTGATAAAATTCTGGATTACCCTTTTAAGCTTTGGTTCAGAGAATACATGATATATTTCTTTAAAAATGCTCTAAAATAATGAAATTCTGACCACAGTCCAGACATGTTTAACATAGCTCCTTTTTTGCACTGTAAAGTTTGAAGCAGAATATGGGACAGACCTACTGTATATTATAGTGCTTGATAAAGGTTTGCCGAAGTTCTTCATTGTCCATGTGCTTATATATGCTATTAATGAATGATGCTTTCAATGCTCGCTCGATGCTCCCGTCATTGGGATTCAACTTAGGCTTGTGTCTCTGCCATTTACACACTGAAATGTCTCCAGAATGTTTGAATTGTTAAGTATACTGTATTATGTACTGTAGAGGGAGAAATATGCAAAACTTCAATATTTCTTTGAAAAACGTATTAAAATGGTTTATGTTACTGATGTGTGTGAGGCAGTCAGTAACACATACACACATACACACACATACACACACACACACACACACAAACACACAAGTGTCAACCTCACTTTATAAAAGACTTGACAGTCTTCTGTACCAGGGGTTCTCAACCTTTGCCAAGCTGCTGGGTCTCCCAGCATAGGTTCAATGTAGTTGAAAGCTCCCCAAAAAAGCCATGTTGCAAATATAAAGTATGTTCATAGATAGACCCAGGCTAGGCTATTTCTATATATAGGAGGTTACATGCTTGCCCTGTTTTGTAGCTGGTGGTGCAACGGTTGCCTTGCTGTTTGTCTTAATTTTTTTTGTGAAATAATTTCAATGTGTTTTTTTGTTTTTCAATAAAGTTTAGGATTTAACAATGTGTGCATGTGTGGTGTCTATGCACGTGTAAGATTCGGACCTATCTACACTTCTACACTATATTTAAACACAATTACAAATCCAATTCCAAAAAAGTTAGGACAAAGCACGAGTTGTAAATAAAAACGCAATGCAATGATGTGGAATTTCAAAATTCCATATTTTATTCAGAATAGAACATAAATGACATATCAAATATTTAAACTGAGAAATTGTCAGTCTGTAAATTTCTAGGGAGCGAGGAGACAAGTTGCTCAAGTTCAGGAATAAGAAGGATAACCCATTCTTGTATAATGTAGGATTCTATTTGCTTCACTGTCTTAGGTCTTTTTTGTTGTATCCGTTTTTATTGCTCCAAATGTTTTCTATCTGGAGTTCAAGCTGTCCAGCTCCGTACCCGGACCCTTCTTCTACGTAGCCATTATGTTGTAATTGATGCAATATATGAATTGACATTGGCATGTTGAAAAATGCAAGGTCTTCCCTGAAAGAGATGTTGCCTGGATTGGAGCATATGTTGTTCTAAAACCTGAATATACATTTTAGCACTAATAATGTCCTTCCAGATGTGTAAGCTGCCCATGCCACACACACCTCATGCAACTCCATAGCATCAGAGATGCAGGCGTCTGAACTAAGCACTGATAAGAACTTGTCATCCTTCTTCTCTTTAGTTTAAATGACATGGCATTCCTGATTTCTATAAAGAACTTCAAATTTTGATTAGTCTGACCAGAAAACAGTTTTTCACTTTGCCACAGTCCATTTTAAATGAGTCTTGGCCCAGAGAAGATGTCTGCACTTCTGGATCTTGTTTAGATACAGCTTCTTCTTTAAACTATAGACTATTAGCTGGCAATGGCGAATGGGACAATGAATTGTGTTCACAGATAATGTTCTCTGGAAATATTACTAAGCCTATTTTGTGATTTCTAATACAGAAGCTTGTATGTGATGCAGTGCCAACTAAGGGCCAGAAGGACACCCAGTATGGTTTTCCACCTTTACGCAAAGAGATTATTCTAAATTTTCTCAATCTTTTGATAATATTATGCACTGTAGATGATACAGTATGTTCAAATTCTTTGCAATTTTACACTGTCGAACTCCTTTTTGATATTGCTCCACTAATCATCACTAATCACTAAGAATTTAGGGGATTGGAATTCAAATTCATGAAATTTCAAAAATTCTTACTTCTGACATTTGATATGTTTTCTTATGTCTATTGTGAATACAATATCAGTTTTTGATATTTGAAAATTATTGCATTCTGTTTTATTTAGTTAGTTCTTTGTCCCAACGTTTTTGATATTTCCTTTGTAATAACAGTCAATGAGGGATGTTTTGTGATTTTTCATAATTTTTCACCCTCCCGTCCAGTGGTTGTACCCCCGGGATAGAACTGCTGTTCTGTACACTATACATCTGGTAATGCTTGACCTAATCACGAGTTCATATGCACAAACCCGGCCCTTGTATGACATAGTTGTTCGGCAGTCTGGCTGTCTGCACTGTCCTTCATAACAAACTCACCCTTTTGTGGTTCATTTACATCTGTGGCCAATCAGCAGGTAGCCAGTAAACCACTATTGTATTGATGGGACACATTTTCCCAGAAAAATCAATACATTATGGGTGTTTTAAGATATATGACTTCAGCTTCTGTTCTTTGGTTTGTCCTGTGCACAGGGAGCATATTTAATAAGATTAGATTATGGGCTTCACCGTTCAATATTGCTCTCTGACTGGCAAAAAAGATCAATGAGGATGAAATGACTTGTTATTCTTGGGACACTTCAGGGCAAGCTGCAGAAAAAATATATAAAGTCTTATGTTCTTTAAAATCTGTGGATTTTTGCACCACATTACCATGCTTGTGATTTCGGGATGGATAGGAAAATGAAAGTTATGATGCATATTTAGCATTTATTACTTACTATAATTTGTGCATTTTTGCCTTTGTAATAATATAGTATATACACTCACAGGCCACTTTATTAAATACACCTGTTTAATTTTGTTTTAACAAAAATATCTAATCAACCAACCACATGGCCGCAACTTAATGCATTTAGGCATGTAGAAGTGGTCAAGTCAACTTACTGAAGTGCGAACTGAGAATCAGTATGGACTCGACTTTTAATTGACTTTTAAAATTCTAACTGACTTTGAACCATTGTGGCATGGTTGTTGGTGCCAGATGGGCTGGTCTGCTTATTTCAGAAACTGCTGATCTACTGGGATTTTCATGCACAACTATATCTAGGGTTTTCAGACAACGGCTGCTGTATGAACAAAAATGCCTTGTTGAAGTGAGAGGTAAGAGGAGAATAGGCAGATTGGTATAAGATGATAGAAAGGCAACAGTAACCCAAATAGCCACTCTTTACAACCAAGAAAAGCAGATTACCATCTCTGTTGAATGTATAGAACAAAGAAAAAAGGCAGTCCTGAAGGCAAAATGGGGTCTAACCTTTTACTAGCAAGGTGTATGTTTAATGTATATCAGGCTGGATTATAGTAGTCAAATGTTAACATATACGATATTCAAAAACAGCACACTTTGTTATCCAAATTTGAGCAAATAATTAATTTTAACTCAAATCAAAGTTACCTTCATATTTTTTGCAGTTAGGAGCTGCCCTTATACAGAGCACTTTAAAAAAGTGTTTACTCATCAACTTAGCAATTGTAGAAAGCAATAAATTCTACATACGACACCTAATACACACAATAACAAGCCAAACAATGTCAACCACTTCCTAAAATATGCAAAAAACAGCCTGCGTTAAATGCAATAGTAACAGTAAATGGTGCACACAATGGTAAACTGTAATTGTAAGAAACTTGCAAGGTGCAAGGTTAATGAAAAAGCTTAATCTGAACCTAGTTAGTGCGTGTTTTATTTATTTTTATTTTATATAAGCTTTATTCAATCAGGTTAGTCCCGTTGACGCCAAAGATCTCTTTTATGAACGAGACCTGGCCAAGAATGGCACTAACACAAAAGTCACAAAAAAAAAGAAAAGACACAAGAACATAAGGATTGAATAAATTACAATTACCCAAAACATTACAAGTACTGTAAGTAAGTGCACTCAAGACTTTGGTCTTCATTCAGTGCTTGAAGACAGCAAGAGATTCTGCTGTTCGGGCACTCAAGGGAAATTAATTCTACCACTTTGGTGCCAGGACCAACCACTTCTACCACTTTGGTGCCAGAGAAAAGTCTGGATGCTTGTATTACATCCATCCTGAAAGATAGTGGGTCAAGTAGTATTTGAGGGGTTCTGTCTACGCATAAGGCGTTGACCATCAAGAAGTTAGGGGCTTGACTGTCTTGGTAAGTTAGAGTCAGGGGTATATTTAATTCAATTCAGTTTTATTTATATAGAACTTTTTTTAGTTTCAGCCATGGCTAAATGGATAGGGTTGAGGGCTGGGGTCCAAGAGATCGCCGGTTCAATCCCCTACTCTAAGCAAGTCATAGCTCAAGTGCCGCTAAGCAAGGTACCGAGCCCCTAAACTCTCTCTGTGCTCCGGATGTGAACACCTGGAAGAGTTAAATGCAGAGAATAATTTCCCTACAGGATCAATAAAGAAATCAAATCAAAAGAAATGTCAATCAGCAACAAACAGCTAAAGCTAATGATATTCAGGGGCGGCTCTTGGAGTCTGGGTCTCTGGGATTTCACGTGCCACCTCAGACACTTGTCTGACTACAGCCTTACAGTGAAGGGTACACAGCAACGGAGTGACATGGCTGAATTTAGGATAGTTGCATATAATATATAATTCAATATATAATTCAGTATATAATTCAAGCTACATCATTCTAGATCAGTTGCTAGAGTTTAATAGTGCACATAAAAATGCAGGAAGGAAGGATTCTAGTCTCAACTTGATGTATGACATTTTTATTATTTTCTTTTATTAGTAGTATTATTATTTAAAAATATTAATATTTTTCTAATTTTCCTCTGTCACAATTAGTCGTGATCCTTTTAACCTTAGTATGTCAAGACCAACACCACTCAAGAAAACATTATTCTCGAAGAAGGGCTAAATAAAGGATTCAGAAGACAGCCCCTCAATCTGCCCACCAATCAGTATAATTAATACTGCAGCAAGTGACGCTTTGATAAAAGATAATTATAGAATTATCAAAAGTTGTTAGAAAGGTTGACGCCGACCTTTGAGCTTTCAGGCCCACCCAGTACACAGGGCGTTTAGACAGCATTGTGCCTTCAGCATTCAGTCTAAAGAGTGTCTGGGAATGTAAGAGCCCTGAGAGCCTATACAATCCTTTCATCATTTTTAGTATACAGTAAAGATCTGAATAACACTTTTGACAGATCATTAATTGTCAACTTTTAATGTTGATATGTAGATTTATTTTTTTTTAGCTTGTGGGCATATAGGAACATGTCCTAGTGACTTGGATGTTATTTCAAACCGACCTTGATGTAAGGATGTGCATACACTTCAGCTAGATATTTCAATGAATGATTGCTGTAATTAATCACAGATTAATGAGCAGTCAGATAAATTCTAAAACAGCAAAGAGTTTATTATTATTAGTCCATTTTACAAACAAGATTCGAAAAAAAGTTGGGGCGAAGTACAAGTTGTAAATAAAAATGGAATGCAATGATGTGGAAGTTTAAAAAATCCATATTTTATTCAAAATAGAACATAGATGACATATCAAATGTTTAAACTGAGTAAATGAAAGTGATACATATTGCCACTATGCTCACACACACAGCGGAATTGGTCCTCTGCATTTAACCCATCCGTGCAGTAAAACACACAAATACACACACACTGGGGAAGTGAGCACACTTGCCCGGAGCAGTGAGCAGCCATCACAGCGCCCGGGGAGCAACTGGGGGTTAGGTGCCTTGCC
>JAOUQV010000043.1:3642894-3658068 GCA_028565295.1 Aspidoras spilotus
CCAATTTAGCCATGAAACCTCCCACACTAAAATGACAGGTGTTTCAGTTTCATTGTCTAACCCCTGTATATAAACAGTTGAGTGAAGCGTAGAAAAGAAACAGGGCTGTGTGTGTGTGTGTGTGAGAGTGAGAGAGAAAATTTGGTGAAATTAGAATTGCTTCTTATAAATGTGTAAAGGAAATACAGAGATTTACAGAAGTGTGGTGTATTGAAAATACTCTGTGTATTGTTATAAATTGGGAACTCTCTTTTACACCACAGCTACACATTAACTAACCTGCTGTTACTTTTACAGATTTTTTAAACTAATGTTTATTTATTTATTATTTAAGTAACTCCTGTACTATATGACATAATGGATAAATTATTTGTAAAAGTCTTTCTCTCTATTTCTCTCTTTCTCTTGATTTTTAACTCTTTCTTTTAAACAAAAAAAGTTTTGTTTTATGAGTATGGACTGTGCTCAGTATGAACAGGGTTGATTTGAATCAATGGCATGAGGTCAAGTCATGCTGTGAGAATTTATTAACATTGCCTTTTAAATGACTAATACGTGGTGACCTAAGACCTATCCTACTTTTAGTAACAAATTGCAGTATTTTGGTTTAATTGCGTGTTTATAGAGTGACGCAACATTTCTGGAAATAGGGTTAGATCTGGGTTTTTTTTCCCTGTTGTTTTTTTATCATTTCATGTCATAAAGCTTAATGTATTTATTGTAATTTCAAATTACACCCAGACAGAAGCAATTAAGATAATTTCATGTGTATGGGATCTCAAAGAATAGTATGCAGCGTACCCTACAACCTGTTGACTAGATCCACTACCTTCCTCAGTGTTCCAGACTATTTTACCCGACCTCCTACTATTCACCATCCACATCATCAACAATTCTCGGTCATCTGGTCATGTGACTTCCTCATTCAAGAGAGCAAGAATCTCACCTTTACTGAAGAAACCCACTCTCGATCCTTCTGGTGTCAAAAACAACAGACCGGTATCACTTCTCTCTGTCTTATCTCTACCTTTCACAAAACGTCTAAGATAAAAACCAGTCTTGCATACAGCTCAATCAGCCAAACTTTCTTCTGTCCTCATCTTCCTGGACTTCTCAGCATTTGATACAGTTAACCATGAGACCTTTTCGTCCATCCTTGGGAGTCTTGGAATCCAGGGAACAGCTGGCGATGGTTCGCGTCCTACCTTGCCGACATTTCGTATCTGATATTGTGAAGAGGATCTATGTCATCACCCCGAAAACTGACCACTGGTGTTCCACAAGGTTCAGTGCTTGGTTCTCTCCCGCTTACTCTCTTCAGTTCTCTCCCTGTCCCTTTTCTTTTTGCCAACCTCTTCCTCTGAATAGCCTTCTGCATTTCCTTGTTCAACCACCAAGTTTCCTTGCTGTCTTTCACCTGTCCAGATGACATGCCAAGTACCTTTCTGCCTGTCTGTCTAATTACTGTTGCTGTTGCTACCCAGTCATCTGGAAGCTCTTTGCTACCACCCAAAGCAACTCTTTTCTGAAATCCTCACAGCATTTCTCCTTTCCCAACATCCACCATCCTCCTCCTTCTTTTGGAAATATGTTTTTACCACAGCCATTTTCATCCTCCTTGCAAAATACACCACAATCTGTCCTTCTAGATTCCTATCCTTAACACCAAACTTGCCTATCACCTCCTCTTTGTTTCCTTCACCAACATGCCCATTGAAATCCTCACCAATCTCCACTCTCTCCTCCTGGGAATGCTCTCTACTATTTCATCTAGCTCCCTACAGTATTTCTCTTTCTTCACCAACTCACATCTAACTTGTGCTGCATAGCCACTGACAACATTCACCATTAAACACCATTTTCACCTCAACAACACTCTTTGCACAGTCCTCCTTGGTTTCTAGACTCTGCTCCGTTCTGGTTCCTAAATAGTAGAAGGAACTTCCCCTTAATGTTTGAACGGCAGAGTCAGTAGCTATCTTCAAACGCTGTTTGGAGACCTTCTTATTCCGCACATACCTCAACTAAACACATTTATTCTTATAAAATTTTTTTCACCCGTCAAAAAACTCACATTTCTACAAC
Source organism: Aspidoras spilotus (assembly GCA_028565295.1). NCBI lineage: Eukaryota > Metazoa > Chordata > Actinopteri > Siluriformes > Callichthyidae > Aspidoras > Aspidoras spilotus. The sequence goes on from JAOUQV010000043.1 coordinate 3,644,980, forward strand.
AGTTTCTTGAGAATATTCTTGTCGTTTTCCTGTCCAGTCAGAAATATTGTGTTGACTGATATTGTATCAAAGCACTTTTTTTTTCGCTGTGCTCTACAAAACAAATTATGGAAATAATTAAATGGTCTCTCAACGCAATTGACAGCATCTTCTCAACAAGAAGCTTGGGATTGAAGGAGCCAAACTGTCCCGAAGGAACGTTTGCAGCGAGATACGTGGGAGAATTGGAGGGTCATGTGTCTTGCCAGGCTTTCTGTAGAGGACATTGAGGACATATAGCTATTCGGAACCATGATCACGGGCATTTTGCTGATTGGTTTAGGCATTGCCCTGATCTACAGAGAATCTAAACTAACATGAACAGCTGTCCGAGCCTCTTTGAAGTCGCCCGAAATGATTGATGCGATAGGCAAAGCTGTCAGTACTCAAATTTGGACTTTAAATCATAAAACTGACAATATCATGTCACTGCTCAATTGACTGGATCGTCTGAGAGACCGAAATGGGCCACATAATGGACATATTAACTATGTGTAGAACTGAAAGACTATGGGATTTTTTTTTCAATTCAGCAAGTAAGGTCTAATCTACCCTTGTGGTGTGTGTGTTCTATATTGCTTGCAAACTTGTTGGGTTGTTTTTCTCTACTGACCCCCACAGTTCACTACATAAGGAACTGTGGGCCTCAGTACAATTTTTGGCTTCTCCTAGTGTATCTTTTTTTTAAGTTAATCTTTATGTTTAAAATGCAGCATGCGGATGTGCAGCGGCCTCTCTCTTTCCCGATAGTCCAGTTTTTGTTTAGTCCTGTAAACATCTATGTCCTTGTTATGTTATGTTTTGTGGGTCTGAGAGAAATGACATTTCAGTCTGTGTATGTCTTGTACATAGGGGAGATTGGCAATAAACTTCATTTCACTTCACCTTAAAAAATGTGTGAAGTGTTACAGTCTGCAAAAAAAAATGCCATTACTTTCTTTTATGTGCACATGCGATGTTAATCTGTGAGGCCGCAATGTTTATAATAAATACAGCAATTCATAATCGATAGTGCAAACTGAAGAAAACAGTGTGAATGTTGAATTGTGAACTGCAATTTCAAATGCAGCAGACCTTGATTAAGCACACTATAACTGCCCTACAACCCCAAACAGCGACTCTGTATAGAGAATTCCTTATTTTCATTGCTAAAAGTTGCCAACACAAATTGCCCAGACTGTTGCAGGTCTGACGTTCAGGAATGAATTTTATGAATTTATAATTTAACAAGGGAAACACTAAATAACTCATGTACTGAGATGAAATTCAAAGTAAATGTAAGAAACACCTTGTGGGGTGTATTAATTTTCCAAAGTGTTCCAGGTTTTTCTGATTTTAAGCTCTTTAAGTGTTGCAGATCGTCCCGGGAACTAAGTATTGTATTCAGTATTAAACTGATATGGGATCTGATTTGTATCATATTTTATCAATGGAAAAGAAATGCTGAAGATTACACTGAGACAGGGTGATTTATTTGACACCGAAGGAAATTGCTGCTCTTGATCACCCAGAGAATTTTGCGTGAGTCATGACCAAGCGCTGCTATTGTTGCTACAACATGCATCAAAATGCACAAGATGGCAAAAATGGAACCACAGAGAGTAATGATTGTGCGCTGGCAATAAAAAAAACTACAAAAATACAGAAAGAAGTGGGAATATGCACACAAACGACTGGAAAGCACAAGAGACAACGTTTACATTGTCAATTTGTCATATTAAACATAAAATCATAGAGTGTAAGTCTGCAGAATGGACAGGAATATGGATCACTCTCAAAATCCAATTTTTTTAAATTAAATCATAAAATATCAGTTTTGCACATCTACTTAATTATTTTATCATGAAGATGGATTATTTGAAATGCTGTTTTCACTATTAAAAAAGAGTTATGTAATGTTAATTATGCGTACATGTTGTTGTGTCTAAAATACGGCTGTGTTTTACTGATATTATTAAGAATTAAAACAATATCTATATCTATATACTTCACATGCCCTTTAAATGATTTGCCTTTAGCAAACTGTTAAAGTTCTTGATGTGTTAATTGATGTTACTCTACGGCTGATTTTCTTTTAATCCAGGCTCTAGTTTCATGCTGTGATACTTGTCACGTGACAATGTTTCTAAAACCATAATAAAAAAACAGTAATTTGTTAAATCGCTTCACCTTATGATGGGTCAGGGGTCACCACTTGTTAGTCACTTGTCTTAGTTTTCACATCACCAACTTGACTTAATTCCACTGATTCGAGAGAGTGAGTGTGTGAGTTAGAGAGAGAGAGAGGGAGAGAGACCACCTTTACCTAGCACAGTAAAAACTTTACCTTTCACAGCTTGGAGTATAATAATATAATAATAATTGATACTTTATTGATCCCCATAGGGAAATTCTTTCTCTGCATTTAACCCATCCAGGGCTGAACACCTGGAGCAGTGTGCTGCACTCTACTGAGGCGCACGGGGAGCAGTTGGGGATAGGGTGTCTTGCTCAACGGCACTTCAGCCATGACTTGCCTAGAGCAGGGTTTGAACCAGCGATCTCTTGGTCCCCAGTCCTTTACCCTATCAATTAAGCCATGGCTGAGATCTAAATCAAACAACTTTTTCCTGTTTATGAAGGAGAATAGTATGATTTATGGTATCAAAAGCTGCACTAAGTAACACAGGAAGGATAACACTGATCAGATGCCAATAGGAGGTCATTCACTACGTTAATCAGAGCTGACTTTATTTCAGTATAGAAATGATTTATTTGTATAATTCTTGTTATGTTCAATTTGCATCTATTTCCCAGGATTTGTAAATGTGCACACAAATAACATCACATCTTTAGCCTTTCAGCTAAGGTGGAGGAAGCTAGTAGATCATGTATCTCTCTTTCTCTCTCTCCCTTACCCTTTTCTCTCTCACCTGAATGGACTTTCTCTCTCACTACTTTTTTCCATAAACACACACGGTTCCAATTCAATCATCTCCCTTTCTTTATAATTCATCTAAATTGAATTCTTCACTCATCGTCTGTTGAGTTTTCCAACATTTCTCTCTAAACACATGATGACAAAATACATTTGGCAAAAAAAGTTTCTGCATTTTAGAAATCGAACTTTACTTTCTGGCTAAGTAGATTTACACGCTTAACTGAACATTATATCTGACCCATGAATGTGTGTTTCTGAGTGTAATTTTTTTTGGTGAAATGGAACTAAGTTTGTTATTTTTTCAAGTTGTCAGGTTGCAGCAGGGAATTTTTTATGGGGGCCATTTACAGGGGCTGAACATTATACGAAACATGATACTAAGGAAAAATGCAGGAAGATTGAAGGATCAACCTACAATCATGTCAGCATTTACAAACCCGATTCCAAAAATACAAAACTGATATTATATTAAAACTAGAACATAGACAACATATCAAATGTCGAGAGTAAGACATTTTGAAATTTCATGCCAAAAATTGGCTCATTTGAAATTATGTGACAGAAACACATTTAAAAAATAACATCATCTGTGAAGACAATTTATCCTGCCATCCGCCATTGCCAGCTAAACTCTATAGTTCAAAGAAGGAGCCGTATCTAAACTAGATCCAGTAGCGGAGATTTCTTCTCTGCACCAGGGGTCATTTAAAATAGACTGTGGCAAACTGGAAAACTGTCTGTGGTCAGACGGATTAAAATTTGAAGTTCTTTGTGGAACTCATGGATGCCGTATCAAAGAGGAGAAGGACGACCCAAGTAGCTATCAGCAATCAGTTTAGAAGACTGCATCTCTGATGGTAAGGGGTTGGATTAGTGTGTGGCATGGGCAGCTTACATATCTGGAAGGACACCATCAATGCTGAAACGTATATCCAGGTTCTAGAGCAACATATGCTCCTATTCAGATCTCATTCAGGGAAGACCTTGCATTTTCCATCATGACTATGCCAAACCACATACTACATCAATTAAAGTATCATCGCTGCATAGAAGAAGGGTCCAGGTACTGAACTGGCCTACCTGAAGTCCAGATATAAAACATTTGGCGCATCATAAAACATAAGAACTGAAAAAAAAGACAGTTGAACAACTAGAATCCTACATTAGACAAGAGTGGATTAAGATTCCTATCCCTCAATTTGAGCAACTTGCCTCCTAAGATGTATACCGACTATTATAAAGGTAAAAGGGGATGTCTCACAGTGGTAAACATGGCCTTGTCCCAAGATTTTTTGAGATGTGTTGTTGTCACAAAATTTAAAATCACCAAATTGTATTCTTTAAATTACACATTTCTCAGTTTAAACATTGATATGTCATCTATGCTCTATTCTGAATAAAATGTGGAATTTTGAAACTTCCACATCATTGCATTCCATTTTAATTTACAATTTGTACTTTGTCCTAACTAAACCAGCCGTTAGAGAGCACAAGCAGTGTATTTATAGTGCTGGTCCCAAGCCTGGGTAAATGGGATGGTTGCGTCATGTGAGATATTATTTGGTCACTGACTCACTGTGGTGACCCCTAATGAAGGGAGAGGCCAAAAGAAGAACAAAAAGATTTGGGTTTGTATTATGAACCACTTTTTCCTATTACTGCTACATTCACTGATATAACTGATGGTTATTAATTTATTTTTCAATTTATAAAATGTATGTGGTCAATATATACATACACTGTGTGATATTGGATACTGGTATCCTAAGTGTTTTAAGCAAATAACTATGTGTATCCCTGTTTCTATCTGGGTATTGTTGCATTCCAGTCATTTGTGTGCATATTCCCACTTCTTTCTGTATTCAAATATGGGATTTTATATGGACTTGGTCCAAAAAGTGTCTGGATAAGCTTCCGGCTCCTTATTCAGATCTGACACTCGTGTGACCTTAAACTTCTATAGACATTCTTATATCAAGTTTGCACGAAAACCTGCTGTGCACAAAGTCTTCGAAAAATATGGGCACATTGGATAACAGGAAATGGAATCAATGCCAGCTGTACTTTGGTGGGGCAGCCATAGTTTTCTTGCACTGAAGTAAAAAATGAACATATGCAACATATGTTCAAACCTGCTCAGCAGTAACTAGTGGCACAGCGACCTTGTAAGGCAAGTGCTCATCCAACAGACGTGTTAATGTAATGGACAAAGGCCATCATTTTTTTGGACTCAATCTCATAGTTCCCATCAATTGTGCATTTTGACACTGTCTGTGCATGAAAAAAAAGCCTTGAATCGTATAAAGGTAACATAACATATCTTACACCCATTTCACTTGAGAGAAGTGAAAGCATTTGCTTGAATTTTTATTAACAGCTTTGAATATAGATTACATTCTGCTTCAACTGCAAACTCATTAAAATAAAAAAAAACATAAGCACTTGGTGTTTGCTTTATTTTGGGTTGTGTCCAATTAATCCTTGGTTACTGTTGCTTTCTGTCCTTCTCCCATTATTGAGATGCGCTGCTAATTAACACCAGATCAGGCCCTAAGCTAATTTGCAAACTAAAATACACTTCTTATTTTATTTTATACCATTTAAACCAATTTTCTTTCTTTTAAGAATTACAGTACCAGATACAAGTTCCATTTCACAAACTTCCTGCTCAATATAAATCTAACAGAACTGATGTAGACTAATTTGGACTAAATGTAGAACTGTGAATGATTTTGCAAGATGTTCCATGAAACATACCAGATGATTTAAGTATATAACTGCACAAACTACATGATAAATGTTCAAGGTAAAAATCACACCATGTATAGATTCCTTTCGTTCATTTCTGTTTGCTGCACTTTATTATTCACTCACCTGCCACTTTATAAGGAAAAACTGTTTAATTACATGTTAACACAAATATCTAATCACCAAACACATGGCTATTTAGGCATGTAATAATCAAGACAACTTTCTTAAGTTCCAGCTGAGCACCAGAATGCGAAAAAATGATGATTTAAATGAATTTGAATGTGGCATGGATGTTGGTGCCAGACAGGCTGGTATGATTATTTAGGAAACTGCTGGTCCAATAGGATTTGCATGCATAGCCATGACTAGCGTTTGCGAAGTATGGTTCAATAAAAAGAAAATATTAAGTGAGCGGCAGTTATGTTAACAAAAATGGCTTGTTGATGTAAGAGGTCAAAGAATGGGCAGACTGGTTCAAGATGATAGAAAGGCAACAGTAACTCAAATAACCACTCGTAACCAAAAAAATGTAGAATAGCATCTCTGTTTAAAAAAAATAGTTCTTTAAGGGATTACAACCTTAAACTGAACAAAGAAAACTTTCTGATTAATGCGACTTTAATAAAGGTCTACAGTATTATATATTAATATCCTTCACAGATTTGGATCTCTCTTAATAATTTTAACATTCAAGGAATGACTCTTGTGCGGTCAGATGTCTTGGTCAGGACTAGAAATTGTTAGTAAATCCATGACCACGATAGCTGTTTGGTTGATATCCTCCGCATCCTCTTCTTATGATAGCCTTATTCACTTATCTCTGTCAGATACTGTTTCTGCTAACCTTTCAACCCCTCTCAAGCTATTTTTCTAATGCACATTATGCATTATCCAGGTCAGGGGTAAGCACTGACATAAACACAGCTCTGCTCTCATGCTAAAAGCTTTTATTGTTGTATTGAGCAACAGAAAAATGTAACGAATGTAATGTATTCAAAGCTGCAAAAATTGCATTTGATTGCTATTCCTGTTACTTAACCTATCACTTTTGTCTTTGATCGCTCACTCTTTGCTGGTGTCTACATGTTCAAATGAGAACTTGGAGGAGCCCCAGGCGAAGCTATCTTCCAATCTGAAATTAGATTTGACAGGATGTTAAATCAACCCTTCCGTGCGTAGAATATTGCCTGAACTAAAATTTAAAAAAGTTTGTTGGAAATGCGTTAATGTTAGCCGCATTTTGATTTCCATACCTCACTCTGTGTGACAAGGTCTGACATGGAAAGAGGCAAGTTCTGAGGCAAATTGGATCTTGCTGGGTAATGGAATGAAAATGCATACTTTAGTCAGCTTTTGCGCATTCCGATGTGATTGCATGTCTCTTTTTTCCTAGGTGTGTCTGTGGCATGCTTTTCATTCTCTATCTCTGCCTTTTATTTTCATTGTGAGGTTAAATGGGTGTCTCGTTAGCGGTGTGAAACTGTACATGCTGACAGGTTGTTGTTCTGCTCTCCTGTCTTCCTGCTTTCTGTCCTCACTGCACCTCGTTAGGCCGTGACCCTGGGGGGCAAAGGTTAAAGCGCTCAACGTTTCCTTTCAGTATAGTATGAGCTGTCACACACAGCAATTCAGTTCAGACATGACAGAGACATGGAGGGAAGACAGACTGACAGGGAGATAGAAATAGAGACAGGTAGGTGTAATGACGTAAGGAAGTAGTGAATATCAGAATATAAAATAATAAATATTTGTGTTAGAGACAGTAGTGAAAATTCAGAAAGAAAGGGTTTTAAATGGAAAATGACAGAATAACAAGAGAGATGGACAGAGAGAAAAGTGTTTAGGATGTTGTGGAGTCTTGAAGGGTCTAAAAAGGGTAGTCCAAGTCCTTCAGATGGCAGTGTAGGCATCGAAATGTCATCGACTATGGCAACAGAATTTGGGCAGAGCCTTGGAAGAAGAAGGTGGTGTTGGTGGAGGCATGCATGTGCTGTTGGCTCTATTAATAATAAACAATTTTTTCTGCATGACACCCACCTGGGATAGAGCAGAATTCAGATGCTTTCAGATGCAGTAATACGATAACAAAGATTCCTGGGGCCATATGTGTATTCTGGAATGTGTTCAGACCAAGGTCCCTATATGCGCGTGTGCACACATGATGGTATTGCTAAATTTCAGAGGACTTTTCATTAACATAAGATAATTATTGATGCAGCTAATTGATGCTAATCCTCCATAAACTTAAATAATGATAAAGCTACTTGGCCTTATGGGGACCAGAAAAATGTCAAAAATAACAAATACTCCTAGACTTCTCCTGGGGACACATAGCCCTACAAAGATATAAATACATTTGTGCGCACAAAAGGTAATCACTATACTGTAAAATTTCAATATATGTCAAAGCATAATTAGTCTCTCTATAATCTCACTTTCTATCTCGCTCTCAGGGTGGCACAGTCCTCAGTTTGCATGTTTCCCCCATGTTTGTGAAAAAGCTGTGTGGCACAAAACTGTTATGGAAACGGTATTCATGAAAAATAAGTATCACTTGACCCCAACTATAAAACTTTCTGTGTTAGAGAAAACATGGCACGATTTGTGAGGACTGAGAAAAAAACCGAGATGTTTCTCAATATTAAAGTGTATACTATTGTTAATGTGATGATTTTATTGTATCTATTTATATTAATTTATTTATTTTTATTTTGTTTCTGATTCTAAAAACTGTCTATCTGTCTGCCTTTCCATCTATCTGTCTGTTGTCTATATGTCTGTCTGACCATATTCCACTATATTATTGCAAAAATTAACAACAGTCTCTGAAAATTTCTCCCTCTCGTTTATTTCCACTCCTTTTTGGCTAGCTTCCTGTCTTCTCACACTGGGGCAACCTTGTATGTGCCAAGAAAGGAAATATAAGGGGTGGGAAGTCGAGGTGCAGCAGCTACATTCATTTATGTTAATTAAAAATCATAAATCTCAGATGGTCTTGGCTTTGCAAGCCTAGTGGATACTTTTTTTTTGAGAAACTACTTGACCTTGAGGCCCTTTCTCACAGACACGTGCACACCCTGATCACAAAGCCGCCTGTACTCATCATTACAACGCTGTCATTTCTAGACCTCCCCTTTCTCTTTAGAGAATAAGAAAATATATATGTTTTATGCATTTTTAAGGGTAGATGATGTCACATTTTGACAGAGAGAGACAGTGAAAGACGTGTCAGAAAAAAAAATGGAGCCTCATTGTTTACATGGGCACATTGAGGTTGAAATGACATGCACATTCATCTTTAATGAAGCATGCTAAAATTTGAACCTACAAGCTATGCACTGGCAAAAAAGAAACCATAAACCAAGAGAAATGAAGTGATGGAATCGAGAAGGAGGAAAGAGACCATGCAAGGCATGATGTGAGAGATATGGAGAGATGGAGAGAAACTGTCAGTTGTGGGTAAGCGCCTTCTTGCCTTTTTTTACATGGCAAATTCAGTTCAAAGCTGTGATTTAAGCAGGGCATCAAATGATGCTTGGCATGAACTACTTCCTGTTCTGCATGAGTGGATATAACTCATATATCTGTAGTCTAGGGGAAAACAAATAAACACAAAAAATAGTTAATTATCCCACCCATAATATACAGTACGTAACAGTATCTAGAATGTTGCTATGGAAGTGAGGCAATATTGCTATTGCCTCACTTCCAGATGGAAATTTTTGTGTGCAGTTGGAAAGTTGCTCCAGTTCCTCCAGGTGCTCTGTGTTCATTCCAAGGTTTTGCATTATATGTGAATTGGAGAACCCAAATTGTCCATTACTTAAAAATATAACATCATTAAAACATTAAAAATATAACATGCAATATAACATAGGCATTCTGGACCCTTAGAGCTAGGGTACACATGACCAAAGCTTGCCGTAGCACAGGGACTTAGACACTATGGGTATGGGCACTCTGGATCCTTTGTCTGGATCCATAGCCTGCTGTAGCATTGAAACCTGGACACTTTCGACTTAGACATGTTGAATGCTTGGAGCTGAGGTGTGCATAATCATAACACAGTGAAGCACCGGAATCCTCTTAATTCAGGAACACACTGGACAGTGGCACGCTGGAGCACAGGAGCATGGACAGGCAGGTCCTTGACACACTACAGCACAGGAGTTTGGGCATAGTCCTGCACCAGAACCTGCTGTAGCACAGGAGTATGCCATGACTCACAAGGGGCCTTAACTTCCTGGTGTGTCGATATACCTCTGAAATGGGGATTGGTGTGAGCATGGCTGGCCTCATCTGCTGATCTGGCTTCTTCTTAGCGGGTATGGTCTTGAATCTAGTGAAATCTGTTAGCCATGTATGTACATTCCCAGGGTGATTTTGGAGTTGGCTCATTTTCAGGGAGAATCCTGGGTAAAAACACACTCCAAATGACTGTAAATTGACTCTGTCTGCTACATCCTCTTGTTAGGCACGGCATGTAATGCCACACACTGAACTAAACACAAAGTGCAACTAAAATCACAGTCCAATCAGTGCGTGAAACAGCTTCAACTATCACGTGACTGCGCCGCAGAGCGGTCTTCCGTAAACCCGGCATATGACCGGATAACGCAGTTAGTGGAGTGCAAGGTTGCCAAAGACAGAAAAATCGTCACATTTGATATAATTCTGGTGTCCATGGTGTGCTACTATTAACATATTAATATTGCTATGTCTCAAGAAATGGCTGAGCAACAATATTTAAATTTGTATATTTCACTTCATTTATCATTTCTTGTATTTTTGGCTAGCCAATTTTCTCTAAAATTTTCTTTTTACATTTCTGTCCATTTATCTGTATGTTTATCTGTCACTGTTCTTTCAATGCAACCCCCATTCTTTATACGCCCTTTCATCTCCTCAACATGCTTACATTTCAGATTATGATGAAGAGAATCTGAACACAGTCTGTTCTGCCTGTCTGCTGTTGGATCATTTTGGAAAGTCTGGTCTTTCTCCAAATCTCTTCATCTCATAAACCAATCAACCAACACGTTTTTCTGAGCTACGTTAAGCATATTGTTTGCTGCTTCATGAATCCTAAGACAAGTGAAATCCAGATGGAAGGCAGGAAGTGAAAAAGCAAATGGATAACATGGAAGAAAGCCCATAATGTGCTAGTTTAGATAATGATATGTGAAAAACATATAAAAAGAAAACAATGACATACATTTAAAGGGTTCCTTATGTTTTAAAGAGAAGAAATGTTTCAACTAAACGGAGTGGCTTTCCTGATTCTGAGGGAGAGATACAAGCTACAAACCACATTGTCCTCAAGATATTCTTCTAAGCATGAAAACAATGAAAAGCATACACAAGTATGGCGGTATACAACTTTTTTGTTAGCATCTGGGTCCACAACCTCAGTAACAGGATGCTACTCCAAAGTACTCGGACACCTCCAAAGTCTCAATTAGTCCTTGAAACTCATTTCTGAATATTATGTATTTATCTGTAAATTTCACCTAAAATCTCATTCGCAATTTAGGTTTCAAGTGGATACCAATCAGTTGTGAGCAGGCACCATGTTTCATTTAAGGAACAGAGCTCTAGCAAATTCTGATCTTCACATGTCTGAGTAAGTGAATTATGACATGAACATCAAAATAACAGTTCATTATCTTCATCAGGCTGAGAAATGTTACTGAGTCTGCCTGATTGTGGACTAATTCAGGAATTTCAGAATCATAATTACCCTTTCCAGAAACAAACCACCAACAAAGATGACAATCCTAGCAAGGTATGTAGTATTCTAAGAGGTTGTAAGAGACCAAAGATAACTTCTAAGCAACATATAAGTTGCTGTAATAAGTAATTGCCTAAAATTCCAGTAATAATCAAAACTACTGTAAATGTTTATTTTGAGTTATTGCAACACATGAGTACCATGCCGGATAATAAAGCAATGGTTCATTTACTTTTGCAACTGCCATATATATAATATTGCATCCTTTATTTTGATAAAAGACATCTTGGTTCTTTTTATCTACTTGTATAATTTGTGAAGGTTTTATAAAGCTATAGGTCAAGCTTATGCAGAAGTATATAGAATTCTAAGGGGTTCACACATTTTAAGTCATGGTACATGCCACATAAATTGCTACCTTTGACAGATTGATTGTTGCATACACAAGCATTATCCAACCCTGCACCTCCTTACCACCTATATCTACTTACAATTCAATTTTGCTTCCATTTTCCACTCGACGTCTTTGGTTTCTTTTGGTTCTTGATAAAAGCTTATCATCATACTGTATCTCAGTTTGAGGTATTTTCAGAGCTTGTAATTGTGTTTCATTTCCCATCCGCCATCAGCATTGTCATATCATATGCAAACAACCTATGGCACATGAATCACTCTGATATATTCATGGCACAAGTCCCATTTTTCTAATAACAAAAGGTACTTAGAGCTAAGCTCCATACATAGCAGTGATGAATACCATCAGTGAGGTCAGCATTTTTAGTGAATGGAATTTACCATCCTCTGAAGCATCAAGATTATTAAGAAACGAGCTTTATTGTACAGTATGAGTGTTGGAAATCTGAACATAAATCAGCTTAAATGCACTTCTGACATCTCCAGTTTCCGGCTATACTGTATACCATAAACACTGCTTAGTATATAACAGCTAAAAACCACTGCATCAACATTAATCAATAGAAATACACAATATATAATTAACTGCAGTCACTTATTGGATAACTTAGGCTGAGTGTTCACCACTTCATACTGCTTATGAGAAATAGAAGAGGGATTTAGTGCTGTCCGAATTTATATTGCCACAATGTTGTACTTTTGCTTTAATTAGAAAAATGGGAAAGAGCTGAAATCTGGAAGCATATGAAATAAAATATGCTGGAGAGGAACATGAAATAAAGGACAAAATGGACAATGGACTTCTATCTATCTACCTTCACATGCATATTCTCCCAATATTAACTTTAATATCTGCAGTCAGCCTTCAGGATTCATGAAAGAGAATACAAGACATGTGTTTCAGTTTGTCACATCAAATATCAAGGAAGTATCCAATATTTTGAGCGTTTGCAACTGGAGTTACAGTTCTTGCCTAAGAGGAGTGAATTATATTCACTGAACAATCACTAGATAATGAACACCTGGCAGGTGACATACAGGGGTTAGACAATGAAACTGAAACACCTGGTTTTAGACCACAATAATTTATTAGTATAGGTGTAGGGCCTCCTTTTGCGGCCAATAAACCTCAATTCGTCTTGGGAATGACACATGCAAGTCTTGCACAGTTGTCAGAGGGATTTTAAGCCATTCTTCTTGCAGGATAGTGGCCAGGTCACTACGTGATGCTGGT
>JAOUQV010000043.1:3678273-3692398 GCA_028565295.1 Aspidoras spilotus
AACAGCTGGATATTGCTGCAAAAAGAAACAAGTGTGGCAGTCCACGTTGCCAGAAGATTCTCCAAGTCTATCATTAAAATTTACCAGATAATCTAATTTTGCGCAAATTGTTTCTTGACACAAACCCACCAAATAAAATCCTTTATTTTATTACTTCTCACTGTTTCCTGAGTGTCCCAGAAAGGTTCTGAGGGCTTTGACTGTAACAGTTGCTTTTTGCAACAAATCAGCCTTCATTATGTTTTTACTATATGCAAAGTGTTATGTAATTGTTGCTTTATTTACTTGTCTCATTCTTTAAATCATTCATTCATTTTCTTCTGCTTAATCCACACAGTGTTACAGGCTAGTTGGTTCCCACCTGGCAATTCTGGGTGCAAGGGCAGGAACAACACACACATTCACGCACTAAGGGCCATTTTAGAGACAGCAATCAAAAGACTGGAACTTCCCAGTAAGTATATTTTCAGATTAGCATGCAGTTGGTGCACGAACCTTGAAACACAGTGCTGAGTAAACGCTCTGATTTGAAACATACATGTTAGTAGTATAAGCTGATAAATATACAGATAGCAACATGGGTGGTGCAAATATCACTATCTAGAAGGAACACTCCCATGATACTACATTTCTAAATATACAGGCAAATGTCATGTAATCTATCTTTTCTGTGTGCCAGTTCATTTGGAGCAAAGTTTAAAAAGTAGGACAATTAGTGGCAACAAACAACGTTGCATTGCTAATTTAGACAGTTTGTTCATCTTTTAAAATGTATGTTGCCAAATTTGGTACAGTTGTGTTATCATAGGTTTAAGATATATCAAAATCAGAACTCCAGCTAGAATATAATGCCTATTTTTTTCTCACAAATGCCTAATTTTTTCTTTATAATGAAAAACATATTCACTCACACACAAGTGGATGATAAACCAATTTTTTATTATTAGGTTTGCACATAATTCTTGTTCACGTTTTGAAACCAAAATGTATTTTAAATTGATACCTAACAGGTTCATATTGATTAATGAATAATAATAATAATAATAATAATAACAGCAACAACATCAATAGGGACACAGTGAGTAGTGCTGCCACCTCACAGCAAGAAGGTCCTAGGTTTGATTCCCTTTTGGGGTGTCCTAAGTTCTTTGTGTGTGGATTTTGATACAGTGATACATGTAAACCTGCTACAAAATTATCAACCTAATCAAAAATTAATACCTTTTATGAATTTGTTGGCACTAATGATATCACATTCATCATGACACTCTTTTATCCTTCCCTGCTTGTATGCATGTTTGTGCACGTGTGTGTTCCAGATTTTTCTATTAATTTTGAGAGGTCACATGGTCGGCTCCACATCATTCGACAGCATATGTTCCTACTGAGCGACTTATTTATTAGAAGAGGAACATGACTCAATCCCTGTTTCACACAAAAAGCCCTTGTGCATTCCCCACTGCAACACACAAACACTCCCAATGTCCCATGCCTTCCATGTGTATTTACTTTTCTGCTTGGATAAATAGTCACAAATGCATTATGTGACCCCTGTTTGATTATCCAGAGACCAGTGCCCTAAACAAGGCTTATAGAGTTACACAATGGTGTTGGTGGTTAGGCTTGCAATTCGGGGAGCATGTTCACCTTTGAACTTTTAAGTGCTTCTCTGGTGCCTTGGGGACAGAGTGAACTAGTATCCGTTTTAGATGGCCGATAAGAGAAAGAGGGAAATTTTCGGGTTATGGTTGTTGGTTTATGTACATCCTCTAGCCAAGGGTTAATTTTGTAGCCTGTGGGGCAGTTCTGTATGTTGTACTAGCAATGTTACAAGAAAACAAAAACAATTAAACACAGTCAAATACAAAGGCTTCAGATAAATCAGGAAGCATCGACTTGTAATTAAGTGTGCTTGTAGAAAAGGAATGTGTATATTTTATTAAACCTTCCCATCAGTTATTTCTCATCTCATTTTTGTTCTCTTATCTCTCTTCTTCTGTGCTCTATTCAGTTAAAGGTTTGTTTAACAGGTCAGCTTTTCGATAAAATCCTAGCAAATGTTCCTAGAAAAGACTTAAACCCTAACTTGCAAAATACATGTAGTAAAGTTATAACAATGTTAACCCACTGTTATTGTGGGTTTTAAAATTAACCAGATAGCATCCTCGTATATTTGGGAGTGATATGAGTAAAAAAAGGTTTCGTTTCAGATTTAGCGGTGCTGTCATCCATTGTGAAATCTTTTCCCTTCTTAAGGTTAGGCGTCACTCGGTAAGCGCCATTCCCATGAGCATATGGGTCAGATAACAGGAAGTGTTTATCTATCCGTCAGGAAGAGTGTTTTTCCTCTTGGTTCCTCCTCTAGCCATGTCACGGTGACAAGGCGAGAGAGAGAGAGGTTTAGTGATGGACGGGTGATTATTTGAGTTGTTTGTGTCAATCCGTAGAATCATGCTAAATATTTATGTGAGTGCCAGATCGTCTCTTTTCCTGATCCTCTTTTAACTATCTGGTGGCAGATTGGGGCAAAAGGCCAAAGTGGGTGGAAACATTTTGCAGAGACACAGATACGGTATGACTGATGTTCTAGGATCATTGAGAGGGTTTTAAAATACATTACAAACTTAACTTTGTAGCAATATGAAATTTTGTGATAGTATACACATAACACATTAACTTCTATCAAATATAATATAATTACGGCAATATTTGAAAAATCCTATTATCCTTACATTAATGAATGAACTCTTGCTCTAATATTCTCATGCTTGGAACATTCTTTTCCATCATCCTCGTTCCATTATCAGATTATTTAGGTATTATTATTATTTCACTTCCATAAAATTGATTCAGCTATTATATAAAACCCTGTGATTATAGTATGTGATTATACTTGTGCAATAATATTGTAGGAATTATATTTATATTATCACTTATACAGAATATTTAAATGAAAAATCTGTAAATTGCCACAATGCCAAACTCAAAATATTACAATTTATGGTTGTTAAGCAGATGTTTTGATGTTAACCTGCATTATGCATGGTACTGTACATCTTCCTATGCATACAACTTCACCATATCTTAAAGTTATCTTGTACTGGAGCTGATGAGAAGAACCATGAGATAAAAGTTCTGTCTCTTAAATAGTGCAGACTTTCTTAGAGTCGGTGGTGAATAATTCATTAAATAAACCCATGGGCAATTATAATGGACATGAACTTTTATGTCTTTTTATGTGATTTTATACATTTTTGATGACACAATGGGTAGCACTGCTGCTTTATAGATAATTATTATTATTTATTATTATTTTATTATTATTTATTATTACTTATTATTCCCACAATGAGGAAGAATGAATTAACCAATGAGCACACATGCCCCCCGAGTATTGGGGAGCCCCCTCAACTGTAGCTCCGTGGAGCAATTGGTGGTTAGATTGAAGGTTCGCTTATTCGAAAGGGAGGTTGGTTCTGGATTGTTTTTGTGGAGTTTACATGTACTTCCGGTTTAATTGTTTCATAACCTACATTGTTTCGTAATGAGTTTGTACTATGAGAGAATCTCTTCAGATAAGTAATATTTCAGAATGTAAATGACAAAATATACAGAGTTCATACACATTTTAAACAAGAAGAATATACCTGCCACAACAAGTAACCTTCTATTGTAAATACAATTTGTGTAATAATCACTGTATATATGATACTATTTGATTTGTCTACATCTTAGGGCATATGTAACAGACTGTATTTGGTTGTATATGATTATGACAGATACACTATTAGGAGAACTCCTTGTATTCATCAATTCTCAATAATATCTTGAGTATGAGTATAGGGTATGAATGCTGCCACATGCTTTGTGTGTTGAATGTGATTATGAGGCATATATTTATTTATGCTTGTTTCTTTATGTAAATATCTTTATATTTTGCTCATTATATTTGATCTAATCTTAAAGGTATAGATTTTACCCATTTTCACCACACGTATTCAGTAATAATTCATTAGTTTGAGCTGTTTTTCTTTTGTCAGGCAAGTCTTTTATTTGTGGCAACCATTTTTAAAAATGATCTCCCACTATCAAAGCAATGACTTATGCCATATTCTTTTAATAGATGCCATCGGAAGTCTTTCCATTTGTGGGAAACTTTAGGTGTGCCTAAATTTTCTGCATGAACATCCTCCATTTCTGCTAAAAATAGAGCAAGTCCGACCAGGTTTCCGCTGAAACCGTGTGTGACTCAGTGTGCTGTTATCCCACGAGAGAACCTCACTCATCAACTCCTTAACTGAGAAACTGGAGGCGGCTGACTCTTTTCTTGAGAGGCTTCTGTGTTCTTGTCTTTAATCTCAAAATGTCAAGCAAGGACAAGCACTGGTGTTATTATTAAATGCACGGGGGGGGGAGTAAGATTAAAAATAAAATATAGTGGGAAGCCAGAAGACACGCCTTCCAAGTGTGTGTTCCTCTTGCAAAGTGGGATGGCACAGCTTGGCTTAGCAAATTAACCATGTTCTTGCATGTTTTTGTTATTCTATCACCACACAGTACCAAAGTTCGGATGCCCTTCTTGCTCAGATAACAAGATTGACGAGTTGGAATGTATGAGATATGACTTGAATAGTGAATACTTTTTATTAGGGGCTAACAAAACACTAAATAATTTTAATCTGCTCTCAAAGGGTAAAGGTGTGTTATTGATTTGGACTACACCGTGTATGTGCAAGCACACAAACACACACACACACTAATGGATTGCAGATACAGGGACACATTTCTCAAACTTTTTTAAACAACCCCTCATTACTTCATTTTGTGAGTCACAAAAATGAAAGCGTTAGCTACCTTATACGCCTCTGGGAATGATGACTTGCACATAGCTAGCTGTGCTTAGCTCTACATGTTCAATATTTTTGACAATGCTGCTGCAGCCAGATTTCTTTTTCCCGCCTATTCGGCTTGTATTGTGCCATTATATCATACTAATATTCCTCCCTGACCATAAACAATACCATATTTTGAAGGCAATAGGTTGTGCAAAAGGTTCATTGATAAGTGCCACGTGCTTGTTTATGCATTAGTGGCAGGAAATGCATAAAAGCAGTTCTTCTAACATCATGAGACTCTGTGTGACTGTGAGCCCATGGATTGGCGCACTGTCTATGATTGTTCCTTTTCCTGACCAGAGTTTTCAGGTTGGCACCGGTTGGTCTGCAACCCTGTTTTGATGAAGCATAAATTAATGAGTAAATGATGTATTGTAAAATATTTTAGTATCTAATGGTGGACCGTTGGCAGTGAGGGGGGTTTGTTCAAAATACCAGCCCCCAGGCAACAGACATTAAGCACTCATCTACCACCACAGCAATCTCCACTAGTGTCGATAGTTTCTTGCAGATATAAGATAGTTTACCACAGTGACGTCTAATTATCAAATATGACAAAAAGACTTTTATTAACCCTAACACCGGCAAATGTGTCAGGAGATCAAAGACTTTGTCTGGTACAAATGCAGTATGTAGGTCACATGATTTCAGTTTATTAGTCATAGTTAGCCTCATTATGTTCTTTTTTTTAAAATAGAATGTCATTAATATGCTGCTGGGGTGGCACAGTGCCGCAGTGAATAGTGCTGTGGCCTCACAGCAAAAAAAACCCAGGGTTTAAGTCAGACTCTGGAAATTTCTGCGTTGAGTTTGTATGTTCTCCATGTGTTCGTGCGAAGACATTAAAGATATGCATAATAGGTTAACTGATGTCTGTAAATTGCCTGTTAGTGTGTGAATGTGTGTGTGCCCAACGATGGATGGCGCCCTGTCTAGGGTTGTTCCGGGTGGGCACTGGCTTTCCTGTGACCCTAAACTCAGATTAAGAGGTTATAGTAAATGAATGAATAAATAATATGCTGCCAGAGAAGCAATGATTAACAGTGTTTATTGTTTTTTTCAGCTTTTTACTAAAACAATGTATCCCCAAAAAAAAACACATTATTAAACTATTTATACGTTAAATTCTATGTGGTTGTTATTTGCTAGATATATCTTGATTTGTAGAATTGAACATTTGGTATGCCTAGATTTATGATTTATTTATATACTAGTATACAGGGCAGCTGTGGCTTAGTGGCTAGGCTAGAAGGCTGGAGAGCTCCTAGATTGTGGCCTTCTAATCCATGGTGCTTTAGCCATGACTGATAAAGTTTTAAATACACAACATCTTTAGCACTTTTTTTATATGTTTTACTAAGGTGCAAATGAGGTAGTAATATTATATTCTTTTTTAAAAGAATTTTCACCCTAAATGCAGAGGTGGCTAAACAAAATCAAGATAAACTAAACATAATCAAACTCTGATATACAGGCAGAGTAACTATGAGGAGTGTTCAGAGAAGATATGTGTTTTAAGGTAAGATTTTAGTGAGGAAAGAGCTGACGGACGGAGTGTGTTCCAGAGTGTGTAAGAGGCAGCATGGCTGAATGATCAACCACCTATTGTAGACAGTCTAAACCCGTGAAGATAAATAGACTTGGACCAAACCATGAAGTGCTTTGTAGGTGAAGAAGAGGATTTTGTATTGAATACACATGTAAAACAGGAGTGAGTGAAGTTTTCCCAGGACAGGAGTGATGTAATTGTGTTTTGGATGCTAAGTAGGGGTCAGAGGGTCTTGGCGGGAAGCCCATTATGAAGTGAATTACAGTCTTAAAGCCTGGATGTGACTAGTGCATGGACCAGAGTCTTAGTGACTTCTTTGTGAAAAGAGAAGTCTTTTCAGGTTTTGGTAGTGTTGTGATATTTGGGACAGGAAGGAGGTGAAAAGATTACACGATTATTTTGGAAATTTAATAACGTAAAAGATAAAGTGGTAATGTTTGTATGCAAAGCAGTTTCTTATGGGCAAACATTACATTATACATGAATAAATAAATAATTCTTCAAGATATCAGTGTCATATCTTACTTAAGATCGACTCTAACCTGGATGGAAGAATATGGGTGAAATGTGGTGGAGCGTTAGTGTTGTAGCCTCACAGCAAGAAGGACCCAGGTTTGATCCCTGTATGGGGTAACCTGGTAAATTTCTGTCCAGAGTTTGCATCCACGTATTTTGGTTTCCCCCACAATCCAAAGACATGCATGTTAGGTGAATTGGAGATGCTAAATTGTCTGGCACTAAGCCCAAAAGGGTGAGGGTTGCGTCAGGAAGGGCATTAGTCATAAAAAAAATCGTAATGCTAGTTACTCACTGTGACAGGTTGATAAAAAAACTGGATGGAAGTACATGATTTGTTACGTCTTACAATTTTTTCTTTACATGACATAACCCTTTACAGTTGCTATAAGATTGTATTAATAATTTATTCATTTACTCATTCATTTTCTCTTACTGAACACAGGACACAAACACAAATACACACACACTTCCTCGCAAGCAATTTAGTTAAACCAGTTAGTTTAATACATGTATTTTGACTGTGGGATTACACTGGAGCACCTGTTGAAACCCCAAACAGACACAACCACAGATATTGAACATGCCTAGAGCACCCCACCCAGGAATCGAAACTTCTTTCTGTGAGGCGACAACACTACACACTATACCACTGCGCCTTCCTAATATTTTATTGTACAAAAACTAAATTGATTTAATGACAGAATTACTGTAAATGTAACTGTAAATAAGTCAAAAAAATGTAAACTTTTGCTCATTCCTATAGTATAAATTTGCGTGAGTTAAGGCGGCCGGCATAAAACGTGTCAAAAAAAGTTATTCAACGTGGCAACCTCTGATAAAATGGAGAGGCCGAAAGGCGAAAACGATGATTAGAACTGTTCGGGACATGCTGTAATATTGAGGATAACACATACATATAATTTTAAAAGTTATGTCTGGATTTAATGTTTTTGTAAAGTTTAAAAGTGCTTGGAAGAACAATTTAATTGAGTTCAAGCTTGGGGTGAAACTATTAACTCTCAGACTGTTGAGTATTGTTCTGTAACACCATCCCCAGTTGATGTTTTCTTTCCTTATACAGATATATAAATGTAGCTAAAATATTAGATCCATATTAAAATCGAGGTATATTGGAAGTAGCACGCTTAACAGCTAGAAGGTCCTAGTTTGATGTCTGGAAATTTGTTCTCACTGTGTGTAAATGGGTTTCGGCTGAATTCTACAGTTAACTCTGACAGGATATAAAACTGTTTTTGAGACTAATTGAAGATGCTTTCACATAAATACTCCATTTAAATTAGATTTTTTTAGAGATACTTGTTGTTTGTGTATAAGCTTAATCATATTGAAATTTCCCCAATAAGGTGCGTTACACACTATATTTCCAATAGTATAAAAAGAAAGAAATGTGAAGAAGAGTGGAATGCATAGAAAATGTGGAACAGGAGGTACCAAAGATTGGCGAGGATGAAGTAAGGAAAGCTTTAAAAAGGATGAAGAAGGGAAAAGCAGTCGGACCTGATGACATAGCGGTGAAAGTATGGAAATGTATAAGAAAGATGGGAGTGGTGTTTTTGACTAGATTATATAATGAGATTTTTGAGAGTGAAATGATGCCTGAGGAATGAAGATAAAGTGTACTTGTGCTTATTTATAAGAACAAGGGTGATGTGCAGTGTTGTAGTAATTACAGGGCATACAGTTAATGAGCCACACACAATGAAGATTTGGGAGAGAGTTGTGTAAGCTAGGCTTAGACAAGCAGTTTCTGTTTGTAAGCAGCAATATGGTTTCATGCCAAGAAATAGAATTCTAATGTAGAAGTATAGAGAAGGTCAGAAATATGTGATTTTTGCTTTGACAATGCAGATGGAGAAGTATACAGAGGATCAGAAAGAGCTACACTGTGTCTTTGTAAATTTAGAGATGACTTATGATAGAGTGCCGAGGTACTCTGTTGTTGTATGACGAAGTCCGGAGTGGGTGAAAAGTATGTTAGATTGGTGCAGGACATGTATGAAAATAGCATGACAGTAGTGAGATGAGCTGTAGGAGTCTGGTGTGGATGAACTTGACTGGCCTGCACACAGAACATCTTTGGGAAGAATTATAGCGGAGACTGAGAGCCACACCTTCCCATCCAACATCAGTTTGTGACCTCAAAATTCACATAAACACACGCCTTCCCAGAAGAGTTGAAGGTGTTCTAGCTGCAAAGAGTGAACTGACGTCATATTGAACCATATGGATTAGTTAATATGTGAGTCATGGCAGGTAAGCGAATACTTTTGGAAATATAGTGTATAAACACTGAGGGTGCTAACAGGAGTGGCAGATTATTTATGGCATGATGTAGCTCGTTAGTGGGCCGGGGCTGATGACAACTCTCGGCAACATGTTAAAAGACAAGAGAAAGGGCAGCAGTGCTGAAAGCCCATGTCAAAGCGCTCTCAGATCACACGCTCACACATGCAGCAGTCTGTTTTTCACACTGCTTTGGTCTTCTTCTTTAATGCTAAAGTTACCAAAACAAATGTGTGTATGGTGAGGAATCCCTGATGAAAGCACAGGTGAAAAGTTTCTTCCTAATTTTGTATTTTGTGTGAGATAAATTTACACCAGGAATGTATTTTTTAAAATACATCTGTAACTACGGCAACAAGCAAATGACCAGCAAAAACCATTTCCACCAACCAAACAAATTTCAGTCAGTAGTTATCTAGATTTTGTAGACCAGTATTGTTGACCGGATAGTATGACTGAATCATTTGCAATCGAATATTTATGCAATATGCAAATATTTATTAGCAAATGTCTAAGATGCATTATAAAAGAACTCCAGCAGACTTACTTAGCAGATAATTAATACTAAATCTGCACACAATGTACATTTTCACATAATTTAAGGGAAATGATGCATTTCTAAACTTCCTTTAGTTTATTAATGTTTGCTGCACTTTGTAGTGTTTACCTTCATGTTAAATCTTATTCATTACTTTTAAAGACATTTTTACAGCTTTTCTGCATGTGCCACGTTTTACTAAGCATCTTGGAGAATGTGACACAGTTATTCTGGAGACTTTGATGGTCACACTTGCTTTTCTTCTGCAGCAAACCCAGCAGCCTTTGTTATGTTTTTATTCTATTAAACTATTAATATATATTTTTCTAAATTAATTGAAAAAATAAAAAAAGTTTGTAAAGGTTTTGCACAGTAATATAAAAGTTAACTGTCACATGAATCTTATTAGGGTGGAACAGTGGGTAACGCTTTTGCCTCGGAGCAATATGTACCCGGGTATAATTAAAATTTCTGTGTGGAGTTTGCATGTTATCCCCTCTGTCTGAGTGGGTTTTCTTAGAAGCTGGCCCTTAGTGTGTGTGACTGTATGTATGCCCTACAAGAAATGGAGCTGCATTTTTTTTGGACTATGGGAGCACTCAGAGTGAACCTACGCAAATCGGAGTGACCAGGAAATGTCTGAACATGAAAACCTATGATGTGCCAGGCAAAAATTTAACCAGGAGCTTCTTGTGAGCTACCCACTACACTGTTAGTCCACCCTATAGAAAAATATCTATTTGAGTTACTCTTACGTTGCTATTATCTCGAACCAATCTGCAAATTTCTTCCATAGAACTGCTCCAAGATATCTTCTCTTTTTTAGGGTTTCTCTGTAAACCCTAGAGATATAGAATATAGTCAGTCCATCCCATCTGGCTCCAACAACCACGCCATGTTCAAAGTAACATAAATCACCTTTCTTACCCATTATGATGCTCAGTTTGCACTTAAACTAGTTGTCCTGACCACCTCTACACACCAGAATGCATTGAGTTGCAGCCAGGTGATTGGCTGATTAGTTATTTGTTTTAACAATCATTTGACCAGGTGTACCTAATAAAATGGCCGGTGAGTGTATATCCTGTAATTTTGAGTGTTTATCTTGTAATTTTACATGTTCATAATTATCCTAAACTACAAGTTATTTAAAAAAGAGTTTCCCATGGGAGATGCTGATTGTTAGATTTTGTTATGTTAAATTGGATTTATAATCGAATGAAAAATGGCATGATTTTATTTTTATATTTTTAAAATAACACTTAGTCTAATTTCCTGGCTAAAAAAAAATATATATATATATATTTACATTAAGAGAATAATAACTTTAAAATGAACATTAATGTCCACAGATGTTATTTTGTTTTTATTAAGTTGATTGATTTATTCTTTTTTATCAATTTTTAACACTAAAAATAGGCAGCTCTTTGAAGATTAGTGTTGTCCTGTTACTGTCTCCCATAATAATACCATTCGTTTTATGCAAAAAATGCAACAATCTAATAGGTTATGTCTTTTTTTTAATTATTTTTTGTTTATTTCTTTTGATATTTAAGCAGATCGTATCAGACTCTCAAGTCTCCACCAAGATCTCGTCATGTCTCGCTGACATATCAGCATGAACGGCGGATCACCAGTTAAAGTTGAATCCTGACAAGACGGAAGTGCACCTCTTTCCAGGAAACGCTTGTCCCCAACAGGACCTAAATCACCCCATCCACCATGGCACGCAACCTAGGGGTAACTATGGACAACCAATTGTCTCCTCCCACATTGCCAATGTATCTCAATCATATCGATTCATTCTCTGAAATACAAGAAGGATTCGTCAATTTCTTTCCACTGAGGCCACACAGATCCTGGTTCAGTCCCTGGTCATCTCGAGACCGGACTACTGCAACTCCCTTTTAGCAGGACTACCTCTGAGTGCTCTCCACCCCCGACAGTTGATCCAGAACTCGGCTGCAAGACTTGCATTCAATGTTCAATCCAAGTTCACACACACTACACCACTGCTCCGCACTCTCCACTGGCTCCCTGATTTTACACACTGACGCTCACTTACAAAGAAAATAATGGTCCTGCACCCTCCTTCATTACAGCATTACAGCACTTATCACGCCCCGCACTGCACCTCGCGCACCCCGGTCTTCTAGCACTGCTCGACTGGTCCCCCCATCTGTTAGGGGACAAGGAAGACATGTTTCTAGACTCTTCTCCGTTCTAGCTCCTAAACGGTGGAATGAACTTCCCCTTTAAATCAGACGCTGTTTGAAGACCCACTTATTCCGCACTTACCTTAACCTATTTTCCTACTCAAAATTTCGCAATAATTTTTTTTTGTTGATCTAAGATGAAGGCCGGCACTTGTGAATCTTTGCCGAGGGCCACAACTGTTTTTAGATCATTCTTATATGTCAGACTTGGAAAACATTTGAGCTTGGTTTCTCCCCTTTATGCCTGATGGTTACCCGGAAGCCTACATATGTCCCGTCAGTCAAACACGCATGCACACCTGTTGCCCTTTGACCTGTGGCCTTAGCCAGAGGGCACAAAACCATCTACTGGAAAATAAGTCTGTCACAGGTTTGACAGGGAGGAAGAAATAAGAGAGGGGGAAAAGGAAAGGAGGAGACATATAAGACAGGATGATTATAGGTCTGTATCCGGATTTTAACGACTCATATATACGTAATGTACATGCTTTCTACCAGGCGTAGCAAATTTATGTCAACGACTGCAGTTGTAACATTTTCATTTGTTGGGAAAATGGATGTGTGTTTCAGGAGCGACAGGACCATTAGCTTAGTGTTAATATAAAAAAATAAAAATAGTATGGATTACATCAAATAAAATCGAATTATGTCATTAGAATCAAATGTATCTAATACTTCGTATTTCCTGTTATAGGATTACAATAAACCAGATATAGGATTTCTAAACATACTGTATCTCTATACATTCTAACAAAGAATGTTGCTTGCTTGAAGCATAATAACATGAAAACAAATTGTCTTCCATTGTGATGAGAAACACATCATAAATATAGCAATACTTTCAACTAATATTTAATTATCGTAGTGTATATCCATGCTAGAAAAACTATTATTCTACAAGGGTGAATCAAACCTTATCTGCATTCTGGCTAAACATTTAATTTCAGTCAACTTTCAAAAACAACTTTTCAGGATCAGGACTAAAAACTTCAAAACGGAGAACTTGGAGAGTGAGTCATTATGGATGTATACATGTATTCAATGTTTCCAACTTGGCGACTTTGTCGCTAAATTTATTCAGTTTTCCGACCCCTCTAGTGACTTTTTTTAAAAACCGCCTAGTGACAAATCTAGCAACTTTTTATGTGTTATTGGAGACTTTCGGAGACTTGGACATAAGAGCACATATCGTTCTGCAGTTACTGTCCTCAAATAGCAGCATTTTTTCCGTGAGCCCTTCTCCATCACAAATGACTCACTACACTCACAGTACAGTAACTGCAATCAGAACAGGAGATCCATCCACACCACTCTGTTTCCGGACTGCAAATGAAACGTGTATGCTCAAAGCCAAAGCTTCTGATTATCCCATCCTGGCTTTCAGAGCAAGATGTAAATGTTTCTTCACTGTGACACTAAATAAATCACTAAAATAAAATAAATTACTTGAATAAATCACACAGTTTGACTCACACAGTCTCGGGCACTTACTCATCTATTCCTCTGTGTGTGAATCTCTAAAAAAAGTTAAACATCTAGCTAGCTAACTCATCATGTCTAAATAATACACATAAGAAAGGATTGTGATTCAAATCCTGAAATCAAAGGCTGGATGAAGCTATTTATTGTAGAAGATACACTGCCTGTATTATAAGGTTGATTTCTATGCAAAACTCGAAAACATACTCAAAAACATACTCAAACGGCAAATCCTTATAATTGTATCATTCAAACAAGCTGCTGTTAGCCTTTTAAACAAGCTGCTGTTGACAGTCAAAAATAATGACTCTCCAAAAAAGTTTGAAGCCACCATAGCATTAGCTGTTCCATTCTGGCATGTGATCACATTGGGGAAGTATATAAAGTTGCCTTCTCAGACACCACTGCTGCTATTCACTTTAAAATTCAAATGACAAAGTGCACAGAAATGATTAATGGTGTTCTAGCAATGAACTTTCTAAAAAAGTTAGTTGCAGATGTGGGTGAACAGAGTTTCAGCCTCCTCCTTGATGAGTCCACAGATGTAAGTGTTTCTTAGTACCCGGGGGTTGTGATAAGGTATTTTAGTGACACCAAATATACGATTGTCTTAACATTTCTGGGG
>JAOUQV010000043.1:3745269-3758997 GCA_028565295.1 Aspidoras spilotus
CGTCCAGAGGCACTTGTTCTCAAAATACTGAATATATATCTTATACTTTCTTTACTGTCCAAGTGCCACAATCATATATGTGACATATATGGTGTTAGTGCTAATTGATTTGTTTTTTCTTATATGATATTTGACCATCACTACTATGCCCATTTCTTTCTATTTAAGACTTCACATTCTCCAACCTTCTGCAGTGTTGGTCATTACTTTTGATTTAGCTGCATGTTTCATCTACTCCATTTCACCTTATTTTCAATATTAATCAGTTGTTGACATGAAACGTTTGAAACCACATCAATCAATTTTGTAATTTATTTATTTGAATGATTTTTTATTTTTTGTTAAATCTGGACTAAATCGTCCAAAGTTCTTTTTTAACTGAATGTATGACGTGTCTGATTTGCAGGTATATCTGTATATTAGCAAATGAAATGACAAGAAAAAATACATTTTCTCACTCCAATGAACTCACTTGTCAAATAAGTGATTAATTTAAATAATAAATGCACAGTGTGATGCTGGTTTATAAGCACATCCAAGGTAAACAGCATCCTTATTGCTGGCCAGAAAAAGTTCCAGAATGTTTTCATTAAAAAAAAACGTTTTATCTTTCTCTAACAACATACAAGAGTAGAATATTTTTCTAGTATTTTCAAGAACATAACTTTCTCAAGAAATCAAGTGGATGAACTTATTTTTCCATAAATGTTGCATGCAAGTGAAATTTCCCTTTCGAATTCCTACAAACATCTACAATCACATTGGATCAGGTAAAGACATTGATTTAAACACTTAATTTCCACATGTAGAGTATCTTCATCTAATGAAGCGTATTGCGTGTTCAAAAATATATAACATTAAAAAGCCTGCATTCTTTTCCCAACTTTAGGTGATTTTTTGACCCAATATGATTGTGGTTGTTTCTAGGAATTTCACTTTCATGCAAATATTGTGGAAAAATAATTAAAACTGCTGTTCCTGCCCATCCACTCAATTTCTTAAGAAATGTATTTTATTGAAAATACTAGAAAAATATTATACTGTTGTATGAGTGTGTGTTAGAGAACGATAACACATTCTATTTTTTTCACGATAATATTCTGGAACCTTTAGTGGCCAGCATTAGGGATTCTGTTTAGGGCTGTTCAGAGACTGTTTTCGACATTTATTTAGCATGAATGTGCTTAAAAACCAGCATCGCACTGAGCATGTATTATTTGAATTAATCAGTTAATTGAGCAGCATGTTAATTTGAGTGAGGCGTAATCCAGTGGGTGTGCAAAGTAATTTATCCGCCTTTAATTAAGCCTGATGTAATGCAATGTAGTGCTGCAAGATGGTTTCGAAATTTCTGCTCATTATAGGAAATTAATTCAGCCAATTTTATCTGTATCAACTCTCCACCTGCAATTACTACTTACATGCTTTCATCATATAAAACTCTTGTCACTAGTTGACTATCCTGTGGCATATATCCCTTGTGATATCCCTTGCCAGGGTTTGTTTACTTTTATCTACTCTATGTACTGCAAGACACCTGGATAGCTCAGTTTGTAGAGCATGCGCTGCTGGAAAAAGCCAGGAGTAACTGGGGTTAGATTACCATGGTGCTGCATCAGATCTGTCAGATTATCCATATCCCCTATCTGTGTAGCCAAGCATTGCAAAATTGATATGACATGACGCCAAAATGTCATGTCATATGCCTTACATCGCGATAGTTGGCTGCACTGAAGAGTCAGCTTTTTCCACTCGCTACTCGCTTTTAGTAGAATTGCCCCTGATAATCCAGTCCATGTCATGACATTAATGTTAATCTTGGTTTTACACATCTTCTGATTCCTCCACATGCCCTGTCATTACACTTCCTTATATATAGTTTATAGTTATAGTAATATCAGTACCAAGTACTGGCGATCTAAATTTTATTTTAGCTAATAAAGAACAACCACAATTTCAATAAAAAAATGGGAAGCTGTGTAAAATGCAAATTAAAATAAATTGCAGTCTCATGAATCAATATTTTATTCACAACAGAAAATTATACCATTTCATGTCAATGCATTTAAACACCCAGGCATGTGACTGTTTTAGTTGCAAAGTGCTTTTCCTGCTCTTTCTTATTATTCTGTACCATCTAATTACATCCTTAGGTTGCTCCATCCAATATTCTTGAGATGTGTTTCTGCCATCAAGTTGAATATGTATGAAATAATGAAATGCCTCACTTTAAACATCTGATGTGTGTTCTATGTTTTATTTTGAATGAAATATCGGCTCATTAAACTAGCAAATCATTTAATTCTGTTTTTTTACACTTTATAACAGTGTCCCTACTTTTTTGGAATTAGGGTTATATTTTAAGAGCTTTTAAGTTGGTGATAGGAACTTCCTCAGGGAAAACCAGCTAGGGCACACTGACAAGGGCATGTTATACAATATTAAAACCGCGCCTTTGTGCAGTCATCTTTTTCTTTTTTTATTGAGACATTGACCATGAAGACATTTCTAATAAGTCTCTCCTTGACTAGCTCATGACCTTGTGAACTGTTTAACCAACAAACACACACGCAAACACTTGATGTAATGCAATATTGAGAACATAAAGGTAGATGATCTGTGGCAGAAGACTGATATAAACCTGATCCATTTTCATATGCGGCTCTATTCCTCTCTCCATCTCTGTCAACATCTCTCTCTCTCTCTCCCCTACTGATTTCATAACCACTTTAATGTTGGCCTTTCATAATTAAGTTTTGCTTTTTATATTCTTTCTGTGTGCTCTGTATATTTGGAGACTCGTTCCCCGACTGCCTCCTCTGCTTCGCTTATTACTACTTTTCCTCCAAAACAGGAATTAAATTGAGGCACATTCCTATTACAGATCTGTATATTGATATCTCATCCCTAGCTGCCATGCCATCTTTCTTTATCCATCATAGGCGCACAGACACAAGAAAGGAAAGAATGAATAAAAGAAAGCAAGAAAGAAAGAAAGAAAGAAAGAAAAAAATAAAGAAATACCCTCAAGCCTGCCACTAAATGCCACCAGACTGTTGAATAACTTCAAGGACAGAAAAAGAGAGCATGTAGGAATGCTTGGGTTAACTCTCTGTCTATCAGATTGTTATAATCAAATCAGCAGCTGGGACTTTATGTTCAGCTGTCAGTACATGAATTTTTTTCAGAAGCGCATTAATATCTCAAAGTATCGCATCCTAACATGTCCTGACAATAATTCTTCTTGTTATGATTCTTTAACATATTTACGCAAAAGAAGATGCAACCAAAAGAGCTTATAATTTAGAGGAACATCAAATTCTGCAGGCTCACACTATGCATGCAGACACATGCGGTCAAATTACATAGTGATCACACTCGCTGTTCACTTTTTTTTATAATTTTGCAAATATTACCCAATACAATCCTATCAGAGAATCTAGAGTTTGTGATGTCACAGAGATATAAAAGACAGTTCTCTTAGGATTTTTTAATTGAACCTTGTATAAAGTTCTCAGACATTTGCTTAGAAACTAAACATTTACGTGGTATAGATACTGGTCCTTTTTCATCTTTTAAACAAGTTCATCGTTTGACAAATTACTTTCGAATTATGATGATTCGTTTGGAAACTCATACTGAAAAGTCCCCATTGAGAATCATTATATACAGTATTTGAGCACAGATACAGATTTCTTTTATGTTACTTGTTTTTAAATTCTGGAAATATTTCATAAATTCACATAATATCTACATAGAAATGATCAGTAATTTGTCCTTTCACTCATACTTATAGGTTAACTATTTTCCAACATATGACTCTTAATTTTTGAGATGTGAAACACAGTTTTTCATACTTATGTAGAGAAATACTGTTTGGATTTCTTCTATAGCTTTTTTCAGGGTACCAACCAGGTGATAGTTCAATAAGGCAAGATAAGGACTTTGACATCTCAAAAGAAGGAGGGTCCTTCGGCTCCTTAATGAGCATCTTACTGTAATAACACCTGTTGATTGTTGAACCTTTTCTTATATAATGTTCTATTATTGGTCCTTGATCTAAGCTTGATGTTCTATTCGATGGATAAGTTTTGAATTTTTTTTTTTAGTCAGCGATTGAAATGTTTTTGTTCTTGGGCTCAAAGTTATAAATCATGTGTGCATATTATTTTTG
Organism: Aspidoras spilotus; assembly: GCA_028565295.1. Taxonomy (NCBI): domain Eukaryota; kingdom Metazoa; phylum Chordata; class Actinopteri; order Siluriformes; family Callichthyidae; genus Aspidoras; species Aspidoras spilotus. Next base: position 3,749,444 of record JAOUQV010000043.1, read on the forward strand.
ATTCACCCTAATTACAAACGTTTATATAATTATGGACTATAAACCTGTATTTCTCTTCTAACAGCTTTGGCAGAATATTATGGAACATGTATTTCTATCCCTCCACCATTCCAAAATGACATAGACTGAAAGTACAGACTAGACAATAGGTATTTTATACTATAGAGGCTGTTCTTTTAATAGCACATTGCTGGGTTAATACACATTGGATGGTGCTATATGAAGCCTAAACCTCTTTACAGCCACTAATATTGCTTCATTTTGGAACAATCCATGCAAAGTCATTGATTTTATGTTAGCCCTAAAATAATAGGTACATTCTGAAAGTGTGCGCATGATACAGTTTGACTGTAGTATGCAAGGGTTGGTGAGGGTGCCTTAAGATTTTGGGTTTGTGTGTTTGTGTGTGCCCTTGTACATTAATGAGGCAAAACACAGAGGACACAGTTTGGTACCATTAACTCTCAGTTGGTAATGTTATTGCTACTGAGGCCAATTAAACCCCACTGCTTTCCAGACTATATACTAGATGAGTGTGTTTGTTTTTCCATGTGATGCAAGGTCAGCCTATTCTTATTCACTCTCTCTCACAAACACGCACTCTTTCATGTGTCAATCAACATATCTACCATCAAGCCATCTCAACCAGACACGCCCATATCTTTTAGAGACATCACTCAAATTAAGGTGTCCCATTCCAACTGTGTGTAAGGCATAATCAAGTTGTACAAACACGCAATAAAATTTGCTATGATATACAGCACAGTCATGTGTGGTGAGGTTGATAGATAGGAAGGTAGTGACTATAAAAATCATTGATTCACCATTAAATTGGCAATTTACATATTAATAAATGGAATTTTATATCAGAATTCATTACGCACATATAGATACAGTATATATTTGCCATATAATTTTTTCATTTGCCCATTTCTTATACACCCTCCGTGTGTTCTAAACTGACATCACAATACCAAAATTCATACTCATTCATTCTTCTTTAAAACAAATGAATGTATCTTGCATAATGCAACTGATCTAACTGATTTAAGATAAGATAACAAAAGCTTTAGCATATGCATTGTTGTTACATTATTTTTTATCTAATTTTTGATAGAAATTCCAGTTTTGAGAAATTTCCAATCATTGATAGGGAATCTTCCGTATTTACACTGAACATTTTAGCTATTAGTTATATTAGCACTAAGTAAAAAAAAACAACTCTGATGCAGAAGTACTGGCTTCCTCATCTTCTGCATTTTGAGTCCAGTTTTATGAAATATCAGCAATATTAAATATGTAATACATATATATGAAATACATATAGACATAGACTATGGAAAGTAAGGAGTCAATAAAGGTCTACAAACATAATATTGGTCACAAAAAGAGAGCAACCTGCACTCTCAAATTACATGCACTCAGTCCACTATGTGAGCATTGAGTTCATACCATCGCTGGCCTTACTGTTAATCTCTTCTTGTATTTGACCATAAAATCCACAAATTCATTGACGTTTTACTCTAAAATTGTTTGGATGATTGAAATCATAGAGAAACTCCATTCATAATACAGATACAGTGGATGCCTCACCTGCCTTTCCTGACTGCATGTCCCTGAAAAATATTCCCGAGCTGCTGTTGAACTCGCACACATGGTTTCTCTTGGCATCTCATGTGACTGATTTATTCTAATAAGTGACCCAATTATAATGGCACAGTGTAAGTGAGCACCTGCACACACACAGGAACATAAGTGAAGCAATTTTAATGGCTGTTCTCACCTCTGAGGACCAGCCCTTTGCTCTTCTGGCCAAATCCTATTACTGAGAGTTTGACATGTAGGCACACGCGCACACACACACACACATTCACATTTACACACAGCCTCATGTATTACACAGCACATCTATTACACTCTTTACTTTACATTAACCCCCCTGTCCTCTCCCTTACATCACACCCACTAGCTCAAATGCAGTATTTGTCATTGTTAACTTTAGACCCTTTTCATTTTAATTCATTTTCATTATAATTGGTTGTGTACAATTTGTGGTTTTCAAATATTTTATAGCTGATTTAAACAGCCATACTCTGATCACACTTTTTTGAGTTTAAAGAACAAACACCCCCTGCTTCCAATCATATACCATAAACATTTACTTAGTCTATGCGTAGTATGAAGAAAATATCTCTACCAAATAGTTGATCGGTTTCATAACATAGATGCAAATGTAAAACTAATAACAGTTTCATTTATAATGTAAAAATAATAATAATTTACACTGTGTAGATCTAGTATACTGTATATAATAAAACAGAAACTATTTTTAATAGAAAAAGGATGCACTATTAGTTATAACTAAGGCCGGACATTGGGCTCCTTCCCCCAAATATGTTACATGTTTAGATTAAATAAAAAAGACCTGCAGCCCTTGCAATGATATGCATTTTTAAAATCCAGTTGATCTTGATTGAATATGAGCTACATATATAAGATACAGCCCCACCTCCACTTTGACTGATGAATCAGAATTTTTCTTTTTTTCTGTATTGTATATTGGTACCAAATTTCTCAAAACTATGAATGAACAAATAAGTTATTTCATAGTGAGAATTCGAGACTCAGTGGTTAAATGCTCTGGGTTACTAATCAGAAGGTCAGATGTTCAAGCCCTACAACAGCAACCGTTGGGTCCTTAAGCAAGACGCTGTATTGCAGCTGTCCCTTTGATAAAAATTTGGGGCCTAATTGACAAGGTCTTGAAACCAAAAGGTCGCCTGTTCGATCAAACTGCAGGCAAGTAACATTTAAGGCTGACGTGGCATTGAGCAAGGCGAACAAACCTCAATTTCTTCTTATGTGATTCAAAAGAAGGGACTGCACACTGCTCCGAGTATTTGTGTGTGATAAGTGCACCCCACAGATTGGTTAAATCCAGAGAAGAATTGCCATATAGAGATCAGTGAAGTATTTTAGCAACCAGAATATGTTTTATTATTTTGACAGGTTTTGTGTTGAAGACAGATTACACACTCTTGGTATTCTCTTAATTAGCTTCATGGATGGAATGTTTTTATTTAGTCCTGCCTTCTGTTAAAAAAGTACATTGGACAAGCCAGCTACATTTTGGAATAAGATAAAACTAAAATTAAGTTATTTATGTGTTAAATTTACGTAAAAAAGTATCGTAAAAAGTGTTTAAGTTAAATTTAATTATTTACAACAAGGTGCAGTATACATGGCATAAAAGGAACACAGCAATCCAAGACAAACACTTGCTACACAGAGTAAAATTTGGTGGCTGTTCCATCATGCTTTGATTTTTGATTTTTTTGTTTTTGATTACATTATTGAACCCCGGTTAGAAATTGTTCTCTACATTTAACCCATCCATGTGTAAACACTGAGTGTGCTGCCTCATTGAGGTGCACGGGGAGCAGTAGGGTTGATTTGGATGCTTGCTCAATGGCACTTCAGCTATGACTTCCCTAGAGTGAGGATCAAACCGGCCGTCTTCTGGACCCCAGCCCTCTACCATATTCATTTATCCATGGCTGACTCTGAGGCTGTGTGGCCACTGAAGGTACTAGGAATCCTGTTAAAATTGAGGGTTACATAGATTCCAGTCAATATCAGCAGAATTTTGAAAACAATGTTCAAGAATCCGTGACAAAGTTGAAGTTGCCAGGGCTGGACATTTCAACAAGACACCGAACCTAAGCACTGCTCAAAATCTACTAAGGTATTCATTCAAAGGAACGTGTTCTGGAATGGCCATCTCAGTCCCCAAATCTGAATATTATTGCAAAACTGTGTTGTGATTTAAAGCGAGCTGTCCATGCTCAGAAACCATCAAACCTGACTGAACTGGAGATGTATTGTAAAGAGCGAATGGTCCACAATAAAGTACCAGTCAAAATATTGGACAAATCTTCTAATTCTGTTACGGCGCTCTCCTTATTTTACGTTAGCATCGTGATGGGGAGTAAAATCCCCTTATCCCTGGTTGCATGGGGTTGGTGTCTTACTGTGTGTGTGTTTGTGTGTGTGCACGCCGCGTGTCTTCGGGAGGCGTGACGCTCCGGAGGCACGGGCGCGCACCTGAATTCCATTTCCAATCTTTATTGGCGTGCCTATTTAATGGAATTGGAGATGGAGATGAATTCTTTTTTCTGGCTTGTGTCTTCACAGCTGCTGGCTTCCGTGGACTTCCGTGTCTTAGCGTGTCATTTTATTTAGTTAATTATTTGCAATACAATGCCATCACAAACAACAAAACAGTCTGGGAGGGATAAGGTGAGGATGTAGGCAGGTAAAGAATTAGGAGAGGTGGCTGCTGGTTCCGATATTTTTAAATGTCCTTTTTAGTCCACAGAAGCCAGCCCATTAAATAGGCACGCCAATAAGGATCAAAAATGGAATTCAGGTGTGTGCCCGTGCCTCCGGAGCGTGCCTCCGGATTTTACTCCCCGTCACTCACAAGTTAAATACAGAGAGTGCCGTAACAAAGGACATCAGACCAGTGTAATCTGTCCTTTGGTCTGATGAATTCAAATTTGAGATTTTTTGTTCCAAATGCTATGTCTTTGTAAAATGCAGAGCGGATGGTTCCTAACTGTGTCGTTCCTACTACTAAAGTATGGAGGAGAAAGTGTAATGTATTGGAGTGACTTTCTGGTGAAACTGTTGGTGATTTATTTGAAATCCACTTAACCAGCATGGCTACCACAGCATTCTGCAGTGACATTTTTCAACACTTTCAGGCTATGTAAGGACTATTTGACAAAGAAAGGGTGAAGGAGTGCTGCATCAGATGACCTGGCCTCCACAATCACCTGATCTAATTGAGAAATTGAGGTCTGTCCATGATCTGAAGGTGCAACCCTCTGTTTCAGCACAGAGAACACCAACACATGGCGGTTGAACTTGGGAGCTACACTATGAGCCCACATCATCTCACCTCTTCTCACCAAAGGTCACCCCAGATTAGAAGATACTACAGCCTCGCTTAAGGAGTTTGGTTCTAGAGACCATTACGTGTGGAAGTGAATCTGACTATCTCTAGCTGGTACTTCTTGCCCAGCTTGCTCTTGGGCAGCCTCTTCTTCAATCATGGCCTACATGTGCTTCAAGATTTTTTGCAACAGTATCTGGCTTGAATGTAAATGTGCAGTGGTCCTGTAATTAAAGCATTGGAGCAAGTTATCTTTCTTAGGTAGAGAAAAGACATTTAACAATAAACAATATATACAGAATATAGAAATTACTCCAGTTCTCCTGTGATACATGACCCACCTAGCCATAGTAATTTGTACAAAATTCGGAAAAAACATTTGCAAGCATGTGTGCTCAATATTTTTTCCTATGACTAGCAATGTGTCTTTATATTTATATACATGACAGAATGATGCTATAAGCCTATAAGGTGTATTATGGGCAAAAAGACTAACATCATGATATCTGAGATCCATAATTGTTTAATATAATCTATGCTGATAATCACAATTTGATGAAACCTCAGAGTCACCTAAAACCATGCAAAAATGGCTTAATGATTAAAAACTGAGGTTACAACAGAAGAAATGTGCTAGTAAGTTATAGTTAGTTTTACTATTTTTTCTTTGACTATTGATAAAGGATCATGTAGCTGTGAGCACAATGTGCTACAGTTCCATTTAATAATGAATTCCTAAATCTGAAGCATCAGTAACACACAGCCACGAGGTACAGTGCTAGCATGCAACATTGCAGTTGGTATAACATTAGCATATATCATTGTAATCTCTATATTCATGATCTTTTGACAACTTAATTTGATTCAAGAGATTTTTGGTGATTTTCAAAATTATTCATACAAATCCAACAAAATGGCTTTTTCATGGCAATTGTCAGCATTAGCATTGCCATCTGTTTTGCATTAGCATACAGCATTAGAGCTTGCACAGCAAGTGTAATAACTATAACAGGGGATAAAACTGAAGGATCACTACAACAAACTGGTACAAGATCATTCATCTAAATACTGGCTCAGTGTTACCCCCATATCAGTATGATTCTTACAGAATGTTAGCACATTGGCTAGCATACCATACTTCATTTTCAGAACAAAGGTCCAAAGCAAACAAGATGCATCAATTCAACAGCTGTTTTATTTTCCTGTTAAATACTGTTATTCATAGCTGAGAGGGAGAAATGGCACAATTACAGGCACATCTTCTCAGAAAGCCTCTCTTTAGCTCGCCAATAATAAGCAATCACAAACATGACAGATGAGGTCTCTGAAAAGGTTTGAACCAGGCTGCTTCATCAACAACAAATCTGATTCAACAATGAGAAGACATGAAACATTAAAACGAGAGAGTGAGAGAATGAAAGAGAAGGAGGGAACCAGTTCTCTTAATTCTACCTGTCATGTGGCTATTTTACGCGAACCCTTGAAACCTTTCCCATTGCAGCATTAACAGTAGCCACTGTGCTGTAGCCATGCATTAATGTGTCTAACAATGCATTAAATGAGATGATTAAGCAGCCAATTTAGACACCAAATCTCTATCCTGCAATTTAGCTGCTAGCGCAAGAGAAAGAGGGAGTCCAAAGAGAGCAGCATAAAACAAAAGGCCTGGTGAAAAGAAAGGACCAAAAGGAATTATACGAATAGTGACTGGTGTAAAATGGTTCGCTAAGTGGGTATACAGCAACTCATACAATTTTGTTAAATGATTGAAAACATTAGAGCTCCAAGCAGGAGTGGTCTAGCAAATCACACACAAACACACAGGTTTCATTTTTAATTCAGTGGTTTCACCCCTGCTGCTGGAGGAAATGCACATGGGAAAATGCAAATTGCATTTGTGTCTCGCCTTATTTGAAACTTAACACACTTCCTGTGACCTTGAGATTTAAAATAAGTAAGGTTAATGGCTCTTAAAGCTGTTAAAATTCTGCTGATTTTATCGGATTATACGAGACAGTGCAATTAAATTAATTACATGGAATTAATCATACAACCAGTCAGATCTATGCTGATTATGGTTTGCGTGATTTGTTATGGCTGATTTTACAAACAGTGGATTAGAAGAAATTGCTGCTGAAATGGAACAAGTTGTGCATGGAAATCATCAATGTACAGTACAACATATTTAGCATGTAAATAATAAAACCACAATGGGTCTCACTGGGCCTTTTACTAAAATCTTTTACAAAATGTAAATAAAAAAACTAAATTTAGATTTGCAAAAGTATAATAACGACACTTTCTTCATTATTATATAAGTATAGTCTCATAAATTACTGGACAGCTCAGTCGATAGTTTGAATATCTGGGGCTGCAAAAGTGGTCAAGAGATATGGATATGGATGCTATTACTATCCTATAAAGAACATCTCTGTATACATTATTATTTTTACAAACATCATTTGTAAAAATAATTTGCACAACATCTGGAAACAAATTAATTATGATAATTTAATACAATTAACAGGAAATTGTGTAGAATTGAGCAGAATCATGGAACCCATTAACGGCCCAAACATACAGTACTGTATATAGCATATTTTTCAGGCAATTTAAAGCAAAGCATACACATAATATAAACAATAAACAGCTTTCTGTTGTTTTATTTTTACGTTGCCACACTATCTGACCTTATTGCAACCCAAAGCACAATGTACTGTATCATACATCTTTAGTTTTTTTTATAAATTTACTAAGCTTGATGTAATCAGAAGGAAGGTTGAAACAAACCAGACCCGTCACTTATCTCTCTTTAAAACATACCAGTAGCAGCCAAGCACTGACAAAACTTTTTTCAAGTTGAATTAGTAATGTCTATAAACACAGTAAATATAGCAATAAAATATGGCGTGGTAACTGGAACCACCTCAGTGTTGGACATTTGAAATTGAAATAAATGAGCAAATTAAACCTGCCAATGTAATACATGCCTAAAACAACAGAAACACATAGCCATTTCTACAAATTGCAGTCGATGAGGTAATGTTCTTATTGCCAAGTCTTGTCTATCTAAATTTCCTCAGGATATCGTACAGTATAGGAACATCTTTCCACAAACTACCACAGACCTTCCGGAATAAAGAATTTCTTATGCAAATGCTCCTGTGAATAAATAAGAAGTTAAATCATATCTTCCTTGAAGGTTCCACAAGTGATCAAGTTAAAAGGAGTGTTCTCCTTTTTAGCAATTTTTTTTTTTGCTAATTCTCATTTAATACTTTCCATAACAAATTATAATACTCCACATTGTTCAGTTCAGTGTAATAACTTTCTAACAAAGCCAGCTGCATTTCTGAAATCCTCCACCGTTTCATGGTTCCACATCCTATTTCAGAGCGGATGTAGGCTCCCTTGACTCTTGTTATGGAAATTTAGGTTCTCATAGAAAGGAGTGTGTGCTCCAAAAGTCATTGCAGCATTTATTAATAATCTTGCAATGAGTAAAGCATTAAGCAGAGCTATTTATTAAGTTGTCCAAGTTGGCTTTTACATGTGTCATTTATTGCATGAAGTCTTGCATCACATCCATTAAGGTTAGATATATGGATATATGTTGTGTGCATGCATAATACGCTGTTTAGTAACATGTAAGGCTAAGATTTGTCAGTTTTTACCTTTAAACGGGGTCTTGTCCATTTTCTTTGTAAATAACAAATGAAAGAATAAAAATCTAGTGATGGCAAGACCTTACATGACTCATAGAGTCATGCTGGACTTACACAAACACACACACATACAGAACAGATGGACAGTGGTATTGTTGAACTACTAATCCAGAGGTGCAGTAAAACATTTCCTCTTGTTTGTTGTTCTTTTAACATTCGAACAGCATAATCTTGCTACACACACACAGGCATGCACATATATACACTGGGGTGTGTGTGTGGGAGCAGAGAGGTGAATGCTGAGGTCGAGTGTGAAGAATTTAGACTTTCAATCCAAAATACATATCTTATTATAAGTGTTGAACAACATGCTGTTTCTCTAATTGATTTTCTTAACTTTCTCACTGTATCACTCTCTCTTTGGGCATTGTATATATAGATACACTTATTCATTAATGTATTTTATAATCATCAATTCATTTATTTAGGTAGCATCATGTAAAATGCTATTTCTGTGATGGAGACCAAACAAATCTTAAATCGTTTGATAAAAATGTATTCTTAAAATATTTTTCCTCTCTTTCACTCTCTATCTCTCACTCTCTCTCTCTCTTTCTCTCATTGTTCAAAAGATAATGTCACCAGCTGCAATAATATGGGATGGAACGATCCTTCCTCTTCCTCTCTAGGCCAGCAACATTATCTTATTCACTCCCACGCTTGTATTGCTAAACTTTGGAGGACATAAACCTGCCATTGTAACCGTATTTCTCTGATGCTGATCTTCCTCTTAACCAGTAGTCTAAATACTGGTTTATGTTCCCAATATTAAAGTATATAATGTAATATAATGCTCAGCATAAATAAGTACAACCCCTTTAAAAAGCGATATTTTAATCAGTATCTCAGTAAAAAACAAAAGAACAATTTTC
>JAOUQV010000043.1:3835941-3848049 GCA_028565295.1 Aspidoras spilotus
TTTTGCTCAAAATATTGCAATGCACACAACATTATGGGTGACATACCAGAGTTCAAAAGAGGACAAGTTGTTGGTGCACGTGTTGCTGGCGCATCTGTGACCAAGACAGTAAGTCTTTGTGATGTTTTAAGAGCCACGTTGGGGTGTTTTGGAGGAGCAAGTCAGGAAACGTTTTCCTCCAACAGTATCACATAGTAACCTAGCCACTATCCTGCAAGAAGAATGGCTTAAAATCCCTCTGACCCATTTGTGGCATTGTTATTGCTGAAGGAATTGAATGAATCAAAATCTTTTTTGGCCTAGCCTCCAGTGATTTTCTCTGCCACACTAAGGCTGATTGCGCATGTCACCCTGTCACACAGAGTACAGAGTAGGTAATTAGTTAGGAAAGGTTCAATAAAGGGTGGGTAAAGGGCCTGTCATGCTACATCATGCTTTCCCCTACTTTAGACACAGGTCTAATCTTCATTACGAAAGTATTCAAGGAGTCTTTCTCTAGTCAGCAGCTCTTTTAAGGACTCAAAATAGATTCAGGAGAACATTTATAATGGTCATGAAAATAGTTTCGGGTATTGACTTATTTTTGACATGTGTAATGAATTGATTAAGTTTATGTATGCTCCTGCTTAATCAATGATTCTTGATATTTTTGTTTCTTATCAGAACTGGTTATTATGGGGCCATGAATTCATAGGTTGAAAATGATGTGGAGGACCAGTTGCTGCGTTCTGTATCTTTTTCACTGCATAAAGTAATCATAGCCATCTGTTGAAAAATGTGGGATTTGTATTGTTTATTTGGCAGTGACATGTTATATAATAAAAATTATATATTTATACAAATGTACTCAGTCATGTGGACTTTATTCCAAGAACAGGCATAAGATGAACCCACTATGAGAATATTTGGACAATATCTGAAGCACCTTTGAATGATAGATGCTATAATTAATTAAAATAATATTAATGCTCAATGACTGATAATAAAGACAAGACTTTTAAAATATGAAATATGAAAAGTCAATATTGTCTTGATGTCTAGACATTGACTTACAAGATATATAACTATATAAATTTTCGAACATACCACAATTTATTAAATAGGGTTATTAAAAACAGAAGTTCAGACTTTGGTTACAAAAATGATTGTTGTCTTCCCTTATTGTTAGTATGGTTAGTAAGTACAGTATTTGACCTTGATGTTGTATTTAATGCCATATTAATCACTAAACTTTTTTTCTGGTTTGTATTAAGGGAGAACATCATTAAATCTTTATTATATTTAAAATGCATACATATGTTGCCTATTAAAAATATGCATATAAAATTATTATTTGAATTATTGTTTAATTGTAGTTGCATCATCATATTATTATTTAATCCTAAACTAAATCTGTAAATAAATTATAGTCTATTCTGTAAATATTCGAGTCTTTAAATTAATACGTAGACACTGCTATTTTTTACAACTGATTATATTTTTTTCTTTATTTTCTTTTTACAAATTAACTATTCAATCATAATCATTGAATGTGTAGTACTCCCAGTGCCTTTGTGTAAGTAGAAAGAAATGCTGTTGTTTTATTATTTTGAACCCAACTATAGATATAAGTCATCTTCAAATCATGTTTTGTAATACTAAAATGATCTGCCATCATGAACCAATTGGCTGAATGTACATCCTCCTCAATATCCCAGAAGAGAGATTCCACAGTCTCAGCGGGCGTATTCTTAACGTAATCTTAAATTGAGCATATATCTATATTCTATATGCCATGGTGGGGTTATTTTGAGTAGATCCTACTCAAATGTATTGCCCAAGTCATGTATGCAGGAAATCAAGTCTTAAGTTTATCTGCACTATCATGACAGAGCGATATCTCAGACATGATCTAATCAGATGAGAAGTGGAGGTAGCAATATTTTGATTACATACAAAAACTAAAGTGATTGAATTGCATGGGTGCAAAATTCATTGATAGGGATAGATGGGAGAGGAGGGATGAAATAAAGGAATCTGAGCAACAATGGTTGTATGATGAAAGGGGTTTAAAATGAATGAAGCTGCCTCACAAATACTAATGTTGTATTGAGACTCATATGTTTTACAGTTGAAAATGTTGAAAATGAAAATAAATGGCCTGTACGGGCAACAGAACAGAACTAAAATGAAATTATTAAATGCTTTTACACTCTAATAGCGAGTGCTTGGATTACGAATGCTCGGAGCAGCCTGCTTTTCTGAAGAAGCACTTTCCATAACATTTAGGCTGCACTGAAAATAAGGCATGCAAAGGAGAGGAGAAATGTAGAAAGAGGGAGAGAGTATACCTCTGTTGCACAAAATTCTCAGATTACCTCGGGTTAAGGACATAACTGCCTTCTTGCTATTCAGTGCAGCGTACCTATGTTCTTAACATCGAGTACTGGTGCGCCATATAAAAAAACTGATTTTATAAAGTTGACCCTGCTTTACCTGTTTGTGCCTGATTGGCGATATGGTGTCAGGGGAAATTTAGTGTTTAAGCCGCCTTCCTCTGCTCTTGCCTTCATGCAGAATTCCAGCCAGGAAGCTCCTCCTACATCCCCTGGTGTCTGTGGGTGGTATCTGACCCATTACAAAAATATTTTCATATAATGAATATTATTTTTCTGTATTAGTGATATTTAATTAAATTATATATTTAATATTTATTTTAGTCTCAGCAATCTGTACATAACATTATGTCCACTTTGTTTAATTTAATTGAGCCTATTATTACACCCTGATTGCTAACAATCTGTATCAAATGTGTTAAATGAAAGCTGGCAACCAATGATCATCATCACCACCATCATCTTCATATTATGGATCATTTAAGACCACATGCTTTGCTCATTCAGAGCTGTCTCATGCGTTAAGATTGACTGGCTATTTAAAAGACAATCATATACAACCCCTGCTGTTTAATAGAAACATATTGCTGTTGTGCATGGCCAATGTTTTTTCTTTCTTTTTTCAATCCAGCACCAAGAGGAAATGCAGTCAGAAGTATATTTTGGGTCAGATTTCTGTTTTTCCTGATGGACTGAATGAGATTTACTGCTGACAATGGTATAATTATGGCACAAATGCAGTCCGATAGCCAACTCATAAATATGAAATAGATTACTGAAGAGTTTTCAAAGGGATGTAGCACAGCTTGAGTCAGACCCAGACAGCAGGAGGCCGACTGTCGCAGCAAGACTTTGTATGTGTATGTGTGTGTGTGGGATGGTAGAGGAAATATGGGGTTGTTTTTTGGCTTACTCCCTGTCACTGTAGTTATTCAAGGACCTTGAGGTCTTGATCTTGTCCTATGCTTCATTTCATTTTACCCCACCCCAGGACACTGAAGTCTGTGTAATCATTTCTTATCCTAAGTATTTCTTCCTATTACTTTTCTGATAGCAGTAGCAATTCTGGCATCTAAAATTCTATACTGATATTAAAAATATATTCCCTATATTATTTTATTTGATAGCACACTAGGATGTTTGTTTTTATATACTACCTGTTGTATATTAAATTTAATTACATGTCATTTTTATAATCTATTTCTAAATATAAAATTTTAAGTGATTCTATGGGGTCTAGAAAAAATACATTTCTTCAGTTTAGCTGTCATATGTTATGTCATATGCTGTCATAACTTTGTAATGGGTGGCCTTACAGAAGGGGTCAGCCTTCTGCAATGCCGTCTGTCTCATGATGCATAAAGCAGTCTGGCCCCTGATAATCCACTCTAATTTGTGATTTTGTCTATCCAGGTTTTTCTTGATCTTCAATGACTCCCCCCACAAGTCCTGTTATTATATTTTCATCAATGCTATCATGTGGTAGCCTCATAACATTACTGAAGTAAATACACAGGCCTGTGGTCAATTTGAATTCTAATTCTATGCTTTTGCCAAGTTCAGATAACTGGCAATCGAAAGCAAACTTAGCAAACCAATGGAAAGTAAACATAGCCTTTTTTTTTCTGTAGCGAATAGTTAATATGTGACCTTCTTAATTTGATTAATCCTCATAAACAAAGAATCCCATTTTATATGTACAAGTCTTAGGCATTTTATACTTTATTGTTATTCATTTTTCAACAGAACTGTACAGTAATTAGCTGTTAACTGTTGTCTTTAACTCTGAGTGTCAAATACTTGCACACTTGGTTCTTTTCTGCAGCAGAACCCAGCAACCTCCAAAAAACCTTTAATGTTTTGTTATGAAATATACTGTTTTCTTAGCTGACTATCAAACATTTTTGTGTAACATTTAGTTTAGTCATTAAAATACAATATACAAGTCATCAAAAACCAAATTATCCATAAGTCCATTAGCCCATAAGACATTCAGCGGAAAAAAGACAGATGACGAGGAATGAATATGAAATAAAGAAAATAAGTAAATTGACAGATAGAAACTCAAGCACCCATACAATCATATTGATCTTTTTCTGAATAAAAAGACAAATGGGATTAATGAGTAACAACTGAACAAGTAAAACCCATTTAATACCTTAAACACTGGTGGTGTTAATTAAGTTACTGCAGCATACACAAATACTTACACAGACCCTATTAATGCCCTTCTTAACCCCTCCATAAGGACCAAATTCTCATTAGTCCTGCTGTCACTGTGGCAAAATCACAGATGGAGGCAAAGACAAAAGCAATGTCACCAAACAAATGTTTTTTTAACAGTTGACGTGCGCTTTCTGTTTCTTGGGATTTGCTGTATGTACTGAATGCCGACTAAGTCATGCAATCTTAATGCAATATAATAAAACTGAAATAAAAGGCAACAAAAATCCTAGAGCTATTTACTGAAAATTTTCCATTAGCATTTTTTTTACAGATAACCAATTCACATTGTTGTCCATTTGTTTATTATACATATTATAATAATAAAATGTTATTATTGTTAAACTATATATAAATGTTTATTATATAATAAAATAATACATTTGTAACATATAGGATATTGTATAATATTATGTAATATTTGTTATGGATTTGTGCTAAATTTAGACAGTTATCTTTGTAGTTTAAGAGCAATTGTGCTCAGGCAAGAACGATCATAGTACCTTCAAAGAGCTCTGGTCATATTGATAATATGAAATTATAGACTTATAAACAAAAATGAATTAAAATTAAAATTTTCTAAAAGAAATTCACAAAAGTACTGAAATAAATCTAAATTGCATGTTTTTACAAGTATTTCACTTTATAAGCAGTATAAACAATCATGTTTTTTTTTAAGTTGCAGAAACAAAATGATCATCTATTTGACAATTTGTTTTCTTTTCTTGAATGTACAAGTATGTCCCACTTCGGCAGCTCAGAGCGGAAACTGTTGCATGAAAGAAAGATTTCTAGGTATGAACTGAATAAGCACAAATCGGCATGGGGGAATACACTCTATTTCAGCATCAATCTGATTGGAAGACAACTGTTTGATGAGATTAATAGAAAATGAAATATATGTATATTCTGTACTCTCCAGAGTACAGAATATCATTTTTACAGATGTAATTATTTTTTTCCAAAGTTTTTACAACTCTTAATAGTAACATTTTTCACAACTTTCAAAGATTTTGACATGATTTGCATAAGGCCTAATGAGTTATAGTGATATAAGCTGTAATTAACAAGGCCAAAGATACTTGTTTTTATATATGTTGATTAAATGTTAATTAAAAAATAAGAATTAATGAGAAAAAGATAATTATTTATTTATAGAATCCACTATTTATAGACCAGTTTGAAACAGCTATGTGTAAAATCCTGGAACTATTTAGAAAATGGTACTTTACAAATAGTTTGATTTCAAAGTATATATATAAGATATAAAAATTAAACACAGTAAACATATGTTTGTCATTTATAATACAGAAATATATCGCTCTAAATTATAATACATAACTTTTTCACAAGTCTCTAGTTAAATAGTGACTGAGCTGCAGTAAAATTAGTGTGTGTGTTTGTGTGTGTGTGTGAGTGTGTGCGCACATGCGCCTGCCTGTGTCAGATAGACATATGAGATGTGCGTTCATGTTTCATGACATGACATTTTTTAGATTTGCTATTGACAAGTATTGTATCTCTAAAATTTTTATGTAAATTATGTTTGTAGTTAGACCCATCTCTACGATTTAAACTTAAAATGGCGTTTCTAGCTGAAGAGAGATTAGAAAAGTTTGTACTTAAAGGAAAAGTTCTGATCTATTTAAATAGCTCTCATTGCTAGAGTGTAGCTAGAGTGCTTTGATCTTATATAACCGGATGTGAATTTAAGAATGATACAGAAAATAAATGATTATTACAAGGTATATTTAAAGGTATATTTTACAAATATGGTACTTAGTTATGATTTAAAATTATTTGTACTAATTAAGCATAAGTTATAATGCCTAATTATACTGGCTAAGACTATGTAAAATATATATTATGTAAAATATAAATATATAGAAAAATATTCAGTAATTATTAAAACCTGCACTGGGTGCTTAAGACAGTAGTGAATGTTCCTGGTCATGTTCTTCCAAGGATTTACACTGCAAATGTTATGGGAAGTATAGTGCAATGATTTCAAAATGTTTTGGTTTGATCAAAATGTGCAGTTTTGTTTTATTCTATATTCTATTGAGAAAATAACGGCGTCTTTTTAGAAAATGGTCAAAAATAACAAAACAGTTACAGTAATTTCAGACAAGACATATTCATAGTAAATATTCATTTTTATATAATAAATCTATTAGGAGAAATGAGAAATTAACAAACATCTGAATAGAATGGCTGTGGTACATTAGATTTACAAAGAAAACAGGAAACTGGATTATAATCTAAACGCATAAAAGCCAATAATGAAGGAAAGAATCATTTCAAATATATTTCTGCAAGGTATTTCTGTAGGGTTGGAGTGTTGAGGTGTCCCAAACCTAAAGAACAGATTATATTTCTCACTACACAAAGAATCTGATTTTCAAGGCTGAGCAAAAGTTTACATCCTCAGCAGGTGTGGCTGGATGTGTTAGGAATTCAATACTCTAGGTGGCATTAAATGAGTTTCAGAAGCAGTTACTAGAGCTGCTAGCTTTCACCACATTTTTAGCATTTCCCATCTTAAGGGAAAAAACAACACTTTGAAGAAGAACTGAACTCTGCTGGAAGACAGAGACCGAAGACAGGATGTGGGATGTTATTAAAAACAACAAACAGAAACTCTTAGACTGGCGTTGTTGGGAATGGGAGCTGTGTAAGATGACCGAATTTTCAGCAGGGTGTCGTCGATCAAAAAGGAGACGACTGTAAGATGTCACACTAGGGAAGAAAAGAATGAATTATCTGAAAGGAACAGTGGCAATTGCATTGGAAATCAAACTAGGAGCTTAGTTATGTGTATTTGACAGATTTCATAATTATTCTTTTTTAGTGGTGGATATTTTAATTAGTCATAGTGAAAGAATGACTATATCCTATTTCGGGCTGTTTTTTGAGTCGAAAATGACCTGCACTCTGGCTGTAAATATTTTTAAATCAATTTTCAGAAAAGACAAATATATATTATGATTTACATAATCGCACTGTTCAATAAATTATATCCATTCAACATGCCATTATGATCTCTCAAAAAATATTTTAGACTGAACTCTAAAATAAAGCCACAGATGCACTGCTGTCTTTCTGTCACCTCTTCATCAGACAGAAAAATGCATCCTAGCTTGAAAATTGTCTTTGTTTTGTTGACACTTGTCTATGCAACAATCAGTTTACATATACACAATGTCGTCATAAGTCATTTTTTGTGCAGTATATTTTTCTAGATACGTTGCACAAATTATTTGATACTGTATATAAGGTTGTTCTCAATATAATACCTGTATATAATATATATTTTTTATTGAATGTTATTAAAATAATATAATAGGCTGTTCAAGAAATATTAGCGTTCCTTGTAGCTGATCAACTGATGTTTATTTGGCATTCTTGATGCATTCAGATGGTAATATGTATTTTCCTTTCACGGGTTTAACGTTTTTTTGCCGTTGTAAAGCATTTAAAATAATTTTAGCTGAGCAGAAAATTATTTTATGAACTTTTTAATAAGATTAACCCCCTCTCCAATAAACTTCTGGATCAAGTTTTTTTTATTTGGTTCAATGTCTGGAATTACCCATTTTACTCATTGAGCAAGGGCTAAAACCAGCAGGTACATGTGCTGCCCTCCTTCTTTAACTAAGGGGCATAATAACTCAAGGAATGACCTCACTATTTGAACTCTAAAATGATATTAATTTGAACAGGCCTATTTAATTGAATGAGTCAATTACACACAATTATCAGTGTGCATGTCATAACATTTGATTCTGTTGGCTGCCCATTACATGGCTGCACCTTGTCATGAATTATTACCTTTTCTGAAAATCAATAATTAAATGCATTAGTGACATTGGACTAATGTTAGACATTTTGAACACAACCATAAACTGATAATGTCTGCAATGAAATATAGTTCAAACTAAAGGTAATAAACACTGTGTTTTTATATGCATTTTCCATCCTGTTTTCTGATTGGTGCTGTACATATTATGACCAGTAGATCATGGTCATAATATTTCTTAAAAAAAAAAAAAAAAAAAAAAGAGACTCTTCTCAGTCTTGTGTGGGTGTATGTAAAACTAGAATCATTTACACTTGATGATCACTGGATTACAAACACATGGTTTATAAAAGGTTGGTCTACATTTTTAAATAATTATAGCATGCAGGACAAATTTCAAGGCAACTAGTCTGCAGTTGCAGCAGCTCTGCCCTTTCACCCTTGCTTGTTCACCAATAAACTACAGCCAGCTGTTGTGTGACCTTCATCTTGAGCTGTGGTGTTGCCTCCACTATTGATACATGGTAGGCAGCTGCTGAGTAATTATTAGCACCACACCTTCGGGCTCTAACAAAGTTACTTAAGTTGCCTATTCACACACAGTTGGTAAATATTGTCTTCCTCTGTTCAGTGGACAGATTAATACCTTTACTGTGAGCCAACTCCGACATGCAAATTATATGTGATCACCTACCACCCTCAGGTGTTCCTAACTGTTTATTGTATATTAAGTGTTTCAGCACATTCAAATGAAGCAACAGTCCTCCATGGTCTACATGTCATCAATGGCAGGTAAATGTACAGTGCAGTATTAACGGTCATCCAGTGCTTTTTTATTCTTTGTATATTTCCCTCTAAACACCATCCTGAATATTATATGTGGGTGTGTGATGAGGATTTGATAAATTAAACATTTCTAATTAAATGTTTGAAAAGTGCAGCTTTTACTTAAATAAAAACATATTTAATTTAACTTAGCAAGGTTATCATTGGAGTAGGGGTGTGTGTCTCCTTGATCAAGTTCCACATGTATCTCATTGATCAAGAGAGCATTATGAGCTCAAAGTTAGAGAAATGAGTCTCAATGATGGATTTGTTGATGAAATTCAGTGTAATTTAATTGCACTTTCTATGAACCATTATTTATCTAGAACACACAAAATAACACAAATCTGTGTAAGAGATTGTGCCATACTTAACAGAAGGTTTTGTTAGGTGTTGAGCTGTTAATTATTATTGAGCTTTGCCATTAAGCCTTACATTAGACGTCCATTTATCATTATAATTAAAGAAAACTAATCTACAGTTACATACAATGAAAACCATTTTTACAAATGACTAGGAAGCTCTACAATGTGTTGATAAAGAACATTGTACAAATGTTCCAAAGATTTAAAGAAAGCTCAGCTTCTCTGGGAGTAAATGTGCAGTGGACTGGACTGGACTAGACAATGGGATTCTGCATTATGACTGGAGGAACTGCCAAAGGGGCTTGATCTCTGGTTAAAAACATTTTAAGTTCAGTCAAATTCAAAATTTTGGCAAGTGAAGTCATATTTTAATGTTTTAACGTAATTTTCAGTATCAATTGGTATCTCATGGCAAAAAAGATTACCCAATTGTGGGGCAATTTAGGCTCCCAATTCATTTAGAATGCTTATCTTTGGACTGTGGGAGGAAACCGGAGCACTCTGAGAAAACCCACGTGAACACAGAAAGCATTTGACACACAGATATTAGTTTATTTGCTAATTCCAGATTTTAAAGACAGGAAAACTAGCCAGCAACTTGTACTTAATGACAGACAATACTAATGTTGATTTTACAACAACAGGTTCAAGTTATGTGATAACCCAAGGAACCTCAAACATGTCCGGTAGCTCAAGATGCTATTGGGTAGTATAAATGTCCCTTGTAGTCTGTGGTGAGGAACCCCGAACACCTTGGTTACTCTGGGCGCTATCAAATAGCATCTTGGCCCATGTAGATATGTTCAAAACTTAGCTAACACTAAACTAACAGCTCAGCAGTGATTATGTGCAGTAATAGCTAGTCTGAATCTAAGAGCTACAACCGTTATTAGTGAATAAAATCTAATGCTGCTAAGCTCGCTTAAAACTCATGGAACTCTTTCCCGGATAGTTCAGCACAGAAACATGAGTAAGTTTACTGTTGCTACTTCCTCAAATAAAAATTCTATTTATTAGTTAGCCTAAGGAGTTACAAAGTCATGCAAGATGCAGAAACTTTCTCCAGCTCGAGTGCTACATCATCTCTCTCTTAATCTGCTTGCCTGTTTCTGTCAATCTGTGACTCAGTCTGACTCAATCTTTATGTGTGTGTGTGTATTTGTCACATATGCCACACCCCTGGAACACTCAGATAGGACATAAACTGAGATAGACTATCTTTATACCCAATTCCAGCAGACAAACTGGGTATTGCAAGCACATAGCATTACAATACACTCCGCACAAACTAGTCCAAGTCCTGATTTACCCTTTGGCTATACATTAAAGTTGTATTTTTTTTAACAGAAAGCAAGTGCAGGTGGCTTTTATTATTGTGAATAACTTAGCACAAAAAAATTATGTTGCTCAAGACATTAAGTTCCCTCAATGCTGAGTGTGTTTATCTGCAGTATTTAAGTATGTGTGCAAGGGCAGAGTAAGTCCATCTATCTCTTATTCCAGACAACTCAAAGGAAACTGCTCTGTCGTATTCTCTGGGCTTTTTAGCGAAATATGGGAGCAGAGTGGAGATGGGTGATTACATTACTGCAGTGTGGATATGTGAAGTGTGTTTATGAATATTACAAAGGGGAAAGAGTAAGTCCAATATTATGAATATGTATTATGTGTCTACCATTCCTGCATCTTCTACATTTTGCCTGGAATTCATCCCTGCCATTAAAAAGATAAACGCAACAGTGTCACATTGTGCGGATAATTGATTGTCGCAGCAGCACCGCTTCTCCCTAATAACAGGCACAAAATGCAATAATACACCCCAATAAAGGAAGAAAATAAACACTGCAGCAGCACTTGCAGCAAAGCAATCACATGTTAGTCCCCAAATACTCCTAATGCAATAAAGCCTTCTGTATTCTCTGTGAAAAGAGTGAGATTTCAGATGGGAGAGATATGAGGCTATATGTACAATCACTGCCATCTTCAAACCTCAGAGAGTTTTGCTGTTTATTTTGTATCAGCTATGATTCGGGCTGAGGCTGTTATGGAGAAGATTGTGCCCCTCAAGCCACTTTGAAAGTTTTATTAATCTTGTTTTAAGACTGTGTTGAGATGAATTCTCTTTGATCTTCTCTGTAAATGGCACACTGTGATTTCCTTGACTAGACTAAGGAAAGTCTGTACCTGTCTGAAAGTATTCAGGCAACTGGTTTTATTTTACCATCAGCTGATTTATGAAATCAGTGGAGGATCAGGGGTTAGACAATGAAACTGAAACACCTGTCATTTTGTCATTCTGAAACACCTGTGTGGGAGGTTTCATGGCAAAATTGGACAAGCCTGGTGTCCAATCTTCATTAATTGCACATTGCACCAGTAAGAGCAGAGTGTGAATGTTCAATTAGCAGGGTAAGAGCAAAGTTTTGAACACAACATTATTGGTGACATACCAGAGTTCAAAAGAAAACAAATTGTTGGTGCACATCTTGCTGGCGCATCTGTGACCAAGACAGCAAGTCTT
>JAOUQV010000043.1:3903316-3913438 GCA_028565295.1 Aspidoras spilotus
GTTGTTTTCATATAAATATTAATTTTGCATTTCATTTGGAAATCAAGGTCCCAGTGTCTGGAGGAAGAGTGGAGAGGCACTTAATCTAAGCTGCTTGAGGTCTAGTGTGAAGTTTCCACAATTAGTCGCTTGCTAGTGTAGGTCCACTAGGTTATATCAAGACCAAAGTCAGCGTAGCCCTCTACCAGGAAATTTTAGAGAAATTCATGCTTCCCTCTGCCGACAAGCTTTCACTGTACTACTCACAGCGTTTACAGCTGCCACAGTATCACTCTGCTTGACTGGCCAGCAAACTTGACTGACCATAGAATTTCTATGAGGTATTGTCAAAAGGAAGATGAGAGGCACCAGACCCAACAATGCAGACAAACTAAGGGCTGCTATTAAAGCAACCTGGGCTTCCATAACACCTTAGCAGTGCCACATACAGATCGCCTCTATGCCATGGCACATTAATGCAGCAATTCATGCAAAAGGAGCCACGACCAAGTATTAAGTGCATTTACTGTACATACGGTTCAGTAGGCCAAAATATCTGCATTACAATTATTTTTTTTCAGTTAGTCTTATATAATGTTCTAATTTTCTGAGATAATGATTTTGTGTTTCATTGGCTGCAAGAAATAATCATCAGCATTAACAGAAATGAACAACAGAAATAGATCACTATGTTTGTAATAAATCCATATAATCTATGAATGTCACTGTTTGTATTGAATTACTAAAATAAATTAACTTTTTGATGTTATTCTAATTTATTAAGATGCACCTGTATTTAGCATTGTGACTGTGATGGAAAAAAATGTGGTCTTCCAATAAAAATACTTTCACTTAAACTGTGTTGAATTACATTCATTTCTGAGACAAGACAATAATAAAGTGGATTTGTATTTATGTCTAAACAGCACCACCACTACTCATACAGAATATATACAAACTTGTATTTTAAAGTGAGGTTAGGGCTGATATCTTTCTAGACCAGCTTGTATATTTATTACCATCATAGTCATGTCATGTCTATTACGGTAATGTCAGGTGAAATACCCACTAGATTTTGAAATTTCATCAGCAGTAAAGGTTCCTTCCACAGCTGTAATTCATTCATAATATCCTAAGCATGCAAGGTGGGTTAGTCATACTGTAATATTTGTTCTCAGTAAACATGCATCTGCACAGAATATTAGTGAGAAACAGGAGCACCTTGAATAGTCAAAGGATAAATTGCAAAACACACCACAGACTGATTTACTATTTCTTGGGTTTTAAATGAAATAAGTGCAATTTTTATGTTTACCATTTCTGATGTTAGAAATAAACACAGTACAATATTACAAGTGTAATACTTTTTTCTCCCATCATTGATGAGACCTTGAGTTTTATTGCTCAACCTGAACGTTTTATTTTATTATTTAAGTTAGATTTTTAGACTGCATACTATCATGTCAAACCAGGATCATTTTAAGAAATAATATATATGTACATGCTTTGAAAACCTTCTCAGGCTCTGTATATCTGTAGGCATTTGATACATATAAACATAGAGTACTGTGCAATATTATCACGCACCCTAATTTTTTATAGAAAACACTGTTATAGATGTGTATTTATCTATGTTATAGATGTGTATAAGTCAGTATAGAAAAAGTATATTTCCAAACATAATTTTTTGTCAGAACATACAATATTACATAATGTTTGTATGTCAGTTTATGAAGCAGCATATTACACAACAGAGCACTTTGAAGACAAAACAAAACTCATTGAAAGCTGCTTAGTTTTAAAGTATAACAAGAAGCAAGTGTGATGGCCAAAGTCTCCAGAACAATTCTCCAAGACACTCACTAGAAGCCAATTACTGTGAAAACTAGTCATCCTGTAAAGCAAAGATGCCTTAAAAAATAATGAATCGGATCCTATGGTAAATAAAAGAAAACATGGTCTAAGAAAATTGGTCAGATGATAAAAAAGCAACAGTAACTTAAATAACCACTTGTTAAAACCAAGGAATGCAAAATTTCATCTCTGTTAAAAGTATGCTATGAAGAATTAAGGAAGTTCTGAAAGCAAAAGGGCACCGGTGAGTGTATATATTATTTCAATTTTAATATATATTTATTTATTTAATCAGTGTTCCACCATGCAATTTGTGTAGTTTTATATTTTTAGATGTTATTTCGTGTGTTTTGCCAAGCATCTTGGAAAATCTAAGATGGTTCTTCTGGAGATTCTGACAGTCACACCAACTTATTTTTTGTGCAAATCCCAGCACTGTCATTATTCTGTTTTTGTCTGCAATGTGGTCTGCTATAAAAAGTATTGTTTACTTTACTAACATTTTGCAGCAATGTTTGTTAGTAAATGAATATTTGGAAATCTAAAATAATTGTGTACTCATTAATGCAAAATGTTTTAAACAAAAACATGAATTAAGTATCAAAAATATATTGCCTAAAACCTAATGTAATTAAACATTTTAATAGAATGAAATGGCACTAAATATAACTGTTATATTGTACATTATATGTAATTGTTAATCGTTTAACTATAGTAAATTGGCTATTTTGACCATAATTCCAACTGTGATTTAAATTATTTACACTTGCAATCATAAATATTCAAATAACCAAAGATTTTAAGGATTTACCAAATAAGGTTTTTTTTCCAAAAGCAAGATTCTGCTTTGGATGCCTTGAGTGACATACTGTATAGAATAATAACAGAAAATGCATGTTGTAGCATTTGTGTGAAATAGTATCTTTAGTTAATGTAACAATTATTAAAACCCCAATAATGTTATTTTTAAAGCTTTCTGATTTTTTATGGACTAAAGGGAAGTTAAAACATAAATTAGCAACTGTAAACTAATAATTCATTATTTGATTGAACATACTGTATAAACCCCATCCATGAAGGTATTCAAGGTCAATTGCAATCATGGGAAAGACAAATGAGCTTTCACAAAAGCTAAGGGGTATTGGGCAAGAAAAAAGATTTTCAAAAAATGTAACGTTCTAAGAGGCACAATTGGGAACATTATAAGGAACTTTAAACTTTAAACTTATGAAACAGCTAGAAACTATAGAAGAAAGCCCAAAAATGTATTAAGGTCCCTTAGCATCTTTGTTTAGACAACAAAAAAAACGCTGTGTGAGCGCAAGAAACCTAAAGCATGACTTTATAATATTGGTACAAGTGCGGTATGTCTGGTGTGTGAAAGGCCAGGCTTATGCCCAGACAAATACAATCCCTACAGCCAAGCCTGAGGATGGGTCACTGATGTGAGGTTGTATTTCTGCAGCAGGAAATGGCAATCTTGATTGTCTACTCATGGATTCTTAGCAATATCAAGCCATTTTAATGATGAACTGGATGCTATCTGTTGACAAATTAAACCTTGGCATTAATTGGACCTTCCAGCAAGATAATTATCCTAAGCGCATCTCCAACTCAACCAAACATTGGTTGAAAAAAAAATATCCTCGAGTGTCCTGAAGTGGTCTCCTCAGTCACCTGATCTTTGTCGAGATTTAAAGAAGGCAGTTGCAGCACAAACCATCATGTAATTCACTGAATTTGAACTTTTATTTTAATTTTTCAGTTGATTTCTGTTGTCAATTTAACTTAAATCTGTTTTAATAAATAAGTACTGTTTGTTGTTTAATGAGATTTTGTCTTTTATTGTCATTATCTTTCATCAGCATCATTATAATGTTTTTGGGGGTGAGGGGGTTAAATATTTATGATTGCAATTGTGCTTTAGAATTGCAATCCTTTACAGTTATAAATTGCCTCCATTGCTAATTAATTGGTTTAATAGAAACAGTATATGCTTTATGAACATGAAGCAGGAAGTGCAGTAGTTACTTAAAATAACTTCTAATTAAGAGTTTTTTAGTATGATCAGTAGGCTGCTTTGACGCTTGGCTCTATACCACTTTTTTAAGGGTATACTGAAGTGTGTTACGTATGCCATATGCTTGGCATCAGAAGCAGACAGTCTGTTATGCCATATTAATGCTCAGAGTGAAACAGTGAGAATACGAATAGACCAGTGCCACTTATTTAACTGTACAAATATATATGGGACGAATCTGAATTTATCTTGTTTTATATTAATCTTATTTTTTATTGCACCCTCTTATAAAAAAAAGAGGAATTTGAAGTGGAAGATGAAGAATATATACTTCATACATAAACTCTGAATGCTTATTTAGATTTACACTGAATGATATTTGTATTAGGAACACCTTTATTTTAAATAATTATAGCACGTAGACATAGAGAACATATTCCACAAGGTGACGGAAATCCTTCATAGACAAGTTAAAAATGTCTGCTGCAGCAGCTCCAAAAGTTTGCCTCGCCAGTTAGAGGCTTGTCTCTGTTTAACCACCACTTAGCTGGCTGCTGCATCACCTTTGGCTTGATGTTTATTCCACACATATCTGCCTACCTGTCTCTTAACCCCCTACGTTTAGATATAGCTGGTAAATCTTGTTTTGTTATACAGTGGACAAGTCAGCAAGACTTTATTACTTTATTAGTGACCTTATGCCACCTGCCAGGGGTTCTTAATACAGAGATCCTTGAGTAAAACTGAGTCACGATGAGCTTAATTAATTTTCTTGTAACAAATGTAGAGTACATTTTTTACTAGTTTGTTGCATGAGTAGACTCCAATTCCAAAAGACACATATTACACTTTCTGATAGCTAAACTCTCCTCATTCCCCCATAGGGATACTCGAAAAATTCTTATGAGCGTCGTAAAGACTTCAGTCGATCCATTGATATTTCACCTTCAGTAAAGGAATTATTTTATTATAAGCCACTATTATTCTTCGTTATACCTTCTTCACCTTTCACCCAGCCTGTGGTTTTAGTACATGCACAGATGAACTTCACCTCCATAATACCTAATTGCATGAGCAGCTATGAAGTGTCATGATGGATAGAGGTAGAAAATAGAGAAATATATGATGCAGGTACGGCTGGCTGGTTGTCTCGATGAACGAAAGACGGAGCGAGGAAAGCAATAATGCCAGCAAATACATCCATTCATCATATTAACTGTGTGACATTTTTCAGGGTCATCATCACCGGCTGCATGTTGCAACCATTTGTTTCTTTCCAAACAATCCATTAAACTGTGCAATCTGGTGAACTTTAGCTGAAAATTTGCTCTCTCTGGGTATAACACACACATACCTAATAAACCTAAGCTGTATATTCCATATAATTCTAATATTAGATTGCCATTCATTTTTTTCTTAGTGTTTATTTCCTCCAATCTTTCCCTCACTATACTTATCTTAATTAGACATGTATTAATCATCACTTGTTATTTGTCACTTCTATACTATAACATTCATTTTTTATTATATCTAATCATACATTTATTCAGAATAGACTGGTATATCATGGTATGCTATTCCAAATATTTCCCCTAATACCCTTAAGGTGATTTCCTGCACACGCCCACATTATCAAACTCATGTATGCTTCTTCTGTTTGGTTTTATTGAATCTAATTTACGTAATGTAGCAAAGTTTCACAATGTTGTTGAACATACTGTAAATATAGTTACTTGTTAATAGGGCAAATATATCATAATCAGTATGTCTTGCTGAAATATTGTCTTTGGCCACTAATCTTAACTTTCTGTTCATAATAACCATTATTAAGCTTTAGTTTGCCATTCAGCTATTGCACATTGTCCAAATGCAGTGGTGATGCCAAACAATAATGCTACCACTGTTACTCTCTTCTTCATTAATGGTGCTGAAATTGTAGTTAGTTTATAATTTTTTTTTTCTCTTTCTGAGTCGTACATTAAGGTGTAAACATAAAAAAATCTATAGGTTTTTACTTATTATCCAACCATATTTGTAAAGCCCTCTACCATTGAAAAATGTAACAGTGTTGTAATAAAATTAAAAATCTGATAAAATTTTCCAGTTCAGACCCAATGTTCTGAATATGAATGTCACATGACCTCCCGTGGCCAATAACAAGGCATAAATCGTGAACTTTTTGAGTACTTAATGCAAAGATTGCTATTTGGGTGACACAATCCATTTGGTAATTTGTTTCTGGGTAGGTCATATTTGATGTAAAACATAATTTCAGTGTTAGTGCTCATAAAATCATTATGCTAGACCTCAGTTTGGCAGCATATTCAGAGCACCTGCACCACCCTCCTGAAATTCACACCTACTTTTGCTTTCCAAGCAACTGTCTTCCGACATTTACAGAACATTGGCAAGTCTTTTACACAAAACCTAGATTGTCCATCTTGGGCCAGTTTTCCCTGTGTCTGGATGGATAGATGGAGCCTGGGTTGAGTCAGCCCTTCTATTTACTGCCACACTTTCAAATGTGATTGCTATGTAGTGTTCTTTTTTTATCACAAAATAAATAATATACATTTACAAAAAATCTCCATGATACAGAGATTACATGTACCTCAAAGCCCTCCACTCACCCAGTAGGGATGCTGGGCCATAAATTGGTCTCACTTGGTCATTTACAAATTTCCAGACAAGTCACTCTGCTATCTAACAGAATTTGTTCAAGCTCAGTGTTATCAGTTGAGGATGTGGGCGTCTGGCTTTGGCAGACTTCCTTGAATTTCTTGAATCATTTATACACACTTTAAACATTGCAACATCAAAAAGTGTATTATATTGCGCAAAAAGTCTTCGATACATATCAGCATCAGGCACACCTTCAGACAACAGTAAAAAAGTACATTGTTCTTATTTCTACCTGACTGTAGTTGCTTTTGGTCTGCATTTTTAAAAAGTACCCTGTAGCCTCTAAGGTATTTCACTGATAAAGTCTCAATTCAAAAAGTTCCATCACTTCCACTTAGAGCGATAGTGTCCAAGTGACAGTTGGCAGAATCTTAACTGGAACAAGAGCAGAAGGGAATCTAGTCTTGTGCATTCCAAGTATCTGCTGGGAAAGAAAAAAATTGGCTTCTACACCTGAGGTCACTCTACTAGAAAAGATATTTTTTGTGCCAACATTCCTTTTTTCTTTTATTTAATTGGATTAATTGGATATCGATTCAAAAAAAGGGAAGTAGTATTAAAAGAAATTCCATCTAGAGAGAGTGGAGATGAAGAAATGAAAGTACTTCATGGGAATTAGCCAAAATGTGAAAGCAGACTTTGTATCTTTAGTTAGTGTGATACAAATGCGCTTGGCCCAATAAAGAATTTCACATTCTAAGAAAAACATGTGGCCCTAAAACAAATGTTAAAATTATTCATAATGCTCCAAATTGATTGCATTATTTGTCTTATTTATTACTTTTGAAACTAGAATTATAGATCTATTCTTGGAGCAGTTGAGAACAAATTATCCAATAAAAGCTTCCTACTTGATAGACTGAAGTGAGAATTCCAGCCTGACTTCCATTAGCTTTATTAGTTTTGCTTATAATTTAATTTTAATTTAAAAGCTGTGATTATGTCAGCTTAGATTCTGTAAGAGTTAAACAGTTTGTACTGTTTATATCGCAAGCAATACATACCTTTGCGACCTTTTAATTAAACAAGTTGGTACAGCCTTGCAACCAGAGTCTCTTTTCTTCGCACTGTGTGTATGCTTTGTCGAAAACGGTCGGCACTATGCAGTGTAAACAAAAAACACAATCATGGCCAAATTGTCTGCATGGTGAAGACTGCTGCTTGGTAATCAGATAATACACAGAAACATGCTGCAGCCCTATGCTAACCTGCTAACCTTCCCACAGGGCTCGGCAAGTATAATGATGATTTTTATCCTTGAATTTTTTTTTCTTTCAGACTACAGGAGGGATGTGTGCAGAATGTTGAACTGACTTAAGAACCACTGAGAAAACAAGAGAATTGAATTAGGGTTAGTGAACAAGGTTGAAAGAAAACAGAAGGAGAGTTAATGAGAGAAAATAAACTGCATTACTGGTCCACCTGCTAGGACAGGAGATGAAAGTGAAGATGGCAGGAAGAAAGAATTAGAAGGTGGATGGGTGTAGAATATCCAATACTGGCATTCACAGTCAGTTGGGCATGAGGTAAAAGGACATCCTCTTACAAAATTAAAACAGGAGTCTCAGAGCATGTATTGTTAGCACTGATTGTCTTCTGAGATGCTGTCAGATCAGAGCAGCATTTTTTTGGAATTAGTCCCAAACTGATTACTGTCATATTAGCTTTAGGAAAAAAAAGTCAATTTAACAAATTGTATGACATTTTGTGCCAGCAGAATCATTGCCTATGGGGCTACTCTGCATAGAGCTTAGTCTCAAGAGTGCATTTTTACAAATCGTTATCATTTAAATCCTAATCTGGAGTTTGAACATCTGCTATTTTCCCTTGCTCGATAACACAGAGACTCTGCATACCAATGAGCTGGCCGCTAGTTTTGAGAACATGTAGAGCACTGTCTGTGTGGGATTATCCATTTAAAGCATGCCTCTTGGACTTGATTTCAATCAGTTTGTGAAGTTAATCAGAAAGAGGCAGGATCGCAATGCAAGAGCATGCCTCAGGTGCCTCTGTGCCCGGTACCTACATTAGCTTAATCTCATTCATCATTCCACCAGCCAAAGAGTCTCCCTGCAGCCAAGACAGAGAGTGCAGAAAGAGAGCTGAATGGATGTTGTGTGCGGCCCTAATGGAAACATTGTAATAGGTAATGAACGACTCTTCAATATTTGTATGATATTGCCCTGTAATCTGTGATGATAATACTCTAATTTGATGGCAAATTAGAGTATTAGATGGCAGCATTTGTGATTTGAGCTATGAATAGAATAACTGAGCATCACAATCTCTGATCAGCCCTGCAGTTGACTTGACGTTGTGCTAGGCTAAGGCCAGCATATTTAAGAACCATAAAAACATATCGGTTAGCACCAACACCAAGCTAAGACTGATGAAAACCTTGCTCTGGCCATATAACCAAATAAGTATGTGAAGCCTGGACACTGAAGAATGAAGATGTATTCAGGCTTTTGAGAACAAGTGCCTCTGGAAGTTGTTAAGCATTTCATGGAAAAAGATGATGACCACAGAGCAAGTCTACAAGGTGAGATAGCTAGAACAGAAAAGGAGTAACTGAACTACAAAAAATTCCACAAGTTACATTACTATGGTCATGTGAGAAGCCACACACATTACAGCATTGCAAAAATGAGAAAGACAGGACTTGTGGAGAAAGATGTGAAAGTCCAAAAACAACATGGATGGACAATACCACTACATGGACTGGGTTATCAGGGGCTAGACTGCTACAAGAAACATGAAAAGGAGGGTACTGGAGAAAGCTGACTCATCTGTGCACCCAACAGTCGTGAGGCGATGACAGCGTATGACATTACATGACATGACAGATGGCCACATAGCAAAAAAAAACAGAAATGAGGGAGGCATGAATCAGCCCTAGAATTATGGGTCATTACAAAAAGGATGCTTGGCAGGAAGGAGAGCGGGGGGGTATAATTGCTAGTGCACCATTTCTGAAAAGGCTATTGAAAATGCCATTCTGTACTATGCTGATTGGCTTCCCACCTGCAATATGCTCTCTCTGGTTAGCCATTTTCTAAAAGCATTGAACATGGATAGCTTTTAGAAGGCACAGTGAACAGTTTGCATGGCAAAATAACAAGGTAATTAGGATGCATGCAAGTGTTGAAGCTCACTGCAATGGGAAATGGTGCTCAGTGACAGCTAGCACTATGGCCACAACTGCAAAGTGATTGTCCAGACCTTAGAGTCTAATTGGAAAAGAAGGATGGATATCAATGTGGATGGATATCAAACCTTATTGTATGTTTGATTACAGCACTGTATGACCATATTATGGCATTTCAATTAAGTCCTCAATTGATCATTTCAATGCACAGCCTTTATTTTACCTCAGGATAAATTTATGGTGTTCTTTATTACAATGTAGATTAGTAAGACTCGAAAGTCATTAAATTGATTTTGAGCTAGCTAGCTATCTACAGGGGTTATACAATGAAACTGAAACACCTGTCATTTTATTGTGGGAGTTTTCATGGCTAAATTGGACAAGCCTGGTGGCCAATCTTCATTAATTGCACATTGCACCAGTAATAGCAGAGTGTGAA
>JAOUQV010000043.1:3939242-3950725 GCA_028565295.1 Aspidoras spilotus
AAAAAAAAATAATTTATTAATTTTCTATACCTGCTTAATCCTAGTTTTAGGCCTAGAAGGAAGCCAGTGCCCACTTGTCAAATCTGGGCTTGAGGGCAGGAGACAGGGTTGTCAATCCATTAAAGGGCGCACACACACACAATCACACACTCAGTGACACACTAACTGACTAATTGGAGCAATTTAGAGACTCAAATTAACCCATCCTACATGTTCTTGAAATGCGGGAGAGAACCGGAGTGCCCAGAGAAAACCCGAGGAAACAAGGGGAGAACATACAAAAATTTCCTGAGTTGCCCCACCCAGGGCTCAAACGCAGGAAAGTCTTGCTGTTAGGTAATCTACTGCGCCACCGTGCCGCACATAAAACAATTCATTTTTGGAAAAAGCATCATTTACATATATCGCAAGCTTCTCCGAACAAATTAATCTACAATATGGCCAGAATAGAAAATGAGCTACTAAACCACATTAAAACCCACTAGCAACTTCACTATGCTCATATGGAATGCACATGACAGCTTTGAAGGGAGTGTAAATATAGGATTTGTTGAGGGAGTCAATGGACACTTTATTAGGTACACCTTGCTAGTAAAAGATTGTACTCCCTTTTGCCTTCAGATCTGCCTGAATCTTTGTGGATTACTTTTCAACAGTTTCTGCATTCCTTGGTTCTAACGTATAGTTATTTGGGATACTGTTATCTTGAATAAGTCTGCAAATTCTCCTCTGACCTCATACATCAAACACACAACTGCCGCTCCCTGGATATTTTCGCTTTTTTTTTACTATTCTCTGTAAACCCTAGAAATGTTTTTGCGTTAAAAAAAACAGTAGATTAGTAGTTTATGGAATAGTCAGACCAGCCCATTTGGCACCAACAATCAATGTTACGTTCAAAGACACGTAATCACCTTTTTTCCCCAGTCTGATGCTCAGTTTGCACTTCAGCAAATTGTCTTGATCACTTCTACATGCATAACTGAATTGAGTTGTGGCCATGTGATTGGCTGTTTAGATATTTGTGTTAACAAGCAATTTAACTGGTGTAACTAATAAGGTGGCCGGTGAGTGTGGACTGGCTTAACAAGGGGCAACCCCATTCAGAGGCCATTGGATAAAGCTAACTCATTCATGAAGTCACCCATTGCGAAGCGATAACAGCGTATGATATGGCATGACACCACAGAAATATATTAACATTACAGAGAATCACAATTTCAGTACAAATTTTAGTTCAGTATATTTCAAGTAGTAAACTTCCAATTTTTAGCGCCTTTCAAAACACCCAAGGTCGCTTTACCATCATGGAAACTAAATTACATATAAACAAAAGAAATACTGAGAAAGGAGGTAAGTCTTCAACAAATCTTTAAATTCAGAAAGAGAGGATGAAGAGGAAAAGAAAATGGAAGCCATTTTCAGAGAGTGGGGGCAGCTAAAATAAATGAGCAACCACCCATAGAACTTAGCCTGAACATAGAAATTTCCAAATTACCTGCATTTGATGAAATTAAACTCTGAGCTGAAGTGTATCATTTGAGGTGGTCAAATTATTTAATTTTATAACATGTGCATAGAATAAACAGGCTTTGCAGTGTACAATTACATTCTTATGCTCCTACAATTTTAAAAGTGCAAATGTATGCATTCAAATTTTGAAGAATGTGCAGTCATTAACCAGCAAATGACAGTGTCATAAAGTTCATAGTGCATTATCGCAAGTTAAAATATAAGCAGTACAGGTGAGTAGCAAGAAGTGTGTATGTGCTTCAGTTCAGCTTGTTAGATTCATGGTCGCAAGAGTGTGTGAAAGCCTAGAAACAAGTTTGTCAGTCTTGTTGTCCTGAGATTTCCACTTCTGTAGCATCTGCCTGCTGGAAGATAATTAAAACATATAAGATCAGAAATGTGTGCAAGCCAGAAGAATTTGTAAGTAGATTAATCTTCTGGACCTTTTTCAGGAAAATGAAGATACTGTCAAAGTGTTTACCAAGGCTGCCACGCTACAATATTTTATGCTGTACACCATCATTGTCTGGCTGATTTGATGGTTGGCTGCACAAATATGCTCAATAGGATAAAAATAGACAGATTTATTGAGCATCTCAATCTCTTATCAGCCCTTGTTTGCAGCCCTGGGTATTCAAACCCAGCTACTAATACTCCTGGCTTTCCAGCAGCTCACTCTACTGACTGATTTATCCAGTATGCCATGCTAAATGTCTATGCTATATGACTAATTTTCTTTTTTTTCTTAATCTCCAGTGAATACTCTTTTTCCTTCAGTCTTGCACTGGTTCTCCTGATTAACTGTACTGATGCTATACATATGCAAGACTTAAGCAATGCCAGTCCTGCTCTGGACAATAGCCATATTGTACACTGTACAGGCTCATGCTAATGTGACACAGTCCAGGTGCTTTAGGACTTAGCACGCACCTCAGATTTAAAACTGCTATTTTAGCGACTATGTGCTGCTGTTTTGACACAATGGCAGCCTTCTTTATGAAACCTCTCCCTAATAACCTGGTCCTGGTGTAAATATGTACACACACAGTATCAGTATAAGTGTAGTGCGCAGCTACAGTGGGCTTAGCGACAACACACTCTGTCATGTGCTTAGTTCTGTGCATACACTTGCTTTCTTCTTGTAGTCAGGGAAACACACACATGTGATCTCACAAGCCATATTATTCCTACTAGGTGCTCCAAATGTCTGGATTTGCTCTGTCTCTTTCGCTCGTGTGTATATGTGTTTGTGTGTGCGCGCTGACTCTGCACTGTGTCTGCCAGACAGGATCAAATACACACAGTGGAAGTTCTGAGAGGCTGTACTGTAAAGGAGCAGGAGCGACTGTTTGTTTTTACAGCTGAGGTATAATCCGCATAGGGTCAGTGATTCAGCATATGCTTATGGCTCCATTATTATTTTATTTCCTTCAATTATCTTGTCGCATTTGTGCCCAAATACTTTTTTAGGCTTGTACTGTGATTCTTTGACAACCCTGAGGATGAGCAGATGTGCGCACTCTTTGATTTTCAAGTGCATCTGAGTCCTGTGAGGCAGAATAAGGGGCTTTGGCTGTTTCCGCTCCACACGAGCATGACGGGGCATAACAACTGTCACCCATCAATAACATCTGTGCTGAACAGCTTGTGTTTGTTGACTGATTGTCTTTGACCATACTAGCATGCTAGCATCAGCGCCGTGTGTCAGATTCACTTCTGCGCCTCGCTCGAGGTTTGTCAGCTTGTTTAGTTTGTTCTGCCTATGCAGTCAGTCACGTCATAGGTGCGCTTAAGTAGATTAACCTTATTTTACCTCAGCATGCACCATTCATTAACACCTACATAGTTTACCTGGCATATAGTACTGTACAAATGTTTTATGCACCCAGTTGTATACTTCCACATTACTATTGTAGCAAAGCTAATGCAATGTGTATGTCATTAAAGGATTTAAGATTGAATCAGTAATTCATCATTATTAATAATATAAACAAAGAAACGAGTGTGACGGTCATAGTCTCCAGAAGAACTATGGCTGATTCTCCAAGACATTATTAAAAAAAGTCTTAGGCACTATTAAAAACCTAAAAGACAGTGAAGTAAAGATTACAAGGAAAACACTAAAAAGTAAAATAAAATGATAGGTACGCATCATTTGTCTGCCTTTTCCATAAAGAGTGTTCCAATGTATTTTCCATTTAGTAAGTAAATTAACTAGGAAGTTAATTTTGATTTTTGTATCCTTTTGTAATGTAAAATAACACAAAACACAATGCCCGAGGCATTAACACGGTACTGAATATATCTGAAATCAGTTTTTACTTTTAGCTAGCAGATGGAGATGTGTCTTTTCTGTTTAGTTTTACTGCCAGCAAATGTAAAGTATCTGGCATCCCACTAAAACCATGGGATTTTAGTAACAAGCAGAATTTGTCCCACAGGAGGGATTGCGTTCATAGATAACGAAGGTCTGGACCACTGAGCCGAAACATCACAGCCTGCAAGTTTCCTAACACAGTGTGTGTGAGACAAGTTAATCCCAGCAGAGTGAGTATAGCAAGGTGGTGTGTATATCATGCAGCAGAGTCACTGTGTCTGTGTGTACGTGCATGTTTGTGTATGCTTACTTACCAGATAAGGTAGATCCATTAGGGGCCCGTCATCCATCCCGTTGATGAGTGTATGTATAGGTGGTATGTAGTGTGTGCCAAGGTGTGTGATATTGTATGGGATAATTGGAATCATATTCAAGTTCAAGAGACCCAGATGAGTATAAACAGATGGATGCTAAGATCTGTAAAGAATTAACATTAGGATACAAATGTATATTTCATGTATTAAAGCATAAGAGATAGAATGAGAGATACACCCAATGTGGAAGCTTTATGCTGTGAGGAGGCAGCACTATGCACCCCATGACTGTACTAGCCTCTATACTATTTATTTGAATTTATATTTATTTTTTTATTTTACTGTTGAACATTCTTCAGAGCAGCCACTATCTGTCTCCATCTTTCTCTATCTTTTTCAGCCTTGTACATTCTGGTTTGCACATAAGACATCTACACACTCTTTTAAAATCTACAACTTTGTGCCAATCTACACGAGTGTGAACGTGCTTTTTTATTAAAAAGTGATATGTGTATTATTTTCAATTGTTTTGAATGAAGCAAAACCAAAGAAAATAACCCGTCATCTTATAATTCCTGCTTGGAAAGTTAAAAAAGTATCCTAACTCTGGGATAAGCAGTATCCAGTAAATTAAAATGGCTGCATACTCTATATTCAGTACTGTAGCATTGGATACCACTTTAATACTCTAATTTTGTATTGAAAACCTTATTATACCCAAGAGGGCTGCATGGCACTGATATTTAACACCCACGAGGTAACACTACCCACTGACAAACAGTGCTACACCACCATGTCACTACCCAAATAAATACACTTATACTATTATAATTACATTTTCTTCAATTCGTTGCTGACCATGAAGTTTAATGTTTAAGAATGTATATAAATCATTTTTCATGATCATGAAATTTAGCTTGTAGTTAGAATAATGTAATACTGAATGTAATCTATTTTTCAAAATTATGCAGATCATTTATTTGACACTTGGGCTCTCCAGTGGTACAAAACAGTACATCTTATTTTCACTGATATAATACCATTAATTATACATAATCTGTAGCTTTGATATTTATAATTCACTTATATGTTTTGTGTTACACATTAAGATATAGCTTTCTTTTTTTATTATATGAAAATGCATTCAGGTTATCTTTATAAGTGGTCCCAGTGGTAGTTTATGCTACTAGTTTTGACTCTGTAACCTTTCTGCCACTTACATCATGACATGCCATTCTTGATTTGCTGCCACTTCTAAGAGCACAGTGACTGAGACCAGAGCACTATTGCTTTGAGTTTTCAACCTATTTATTAGCACTGCCAGTTTCATTTCTGTGTTTTACTGAGTAGGGATACCTTTTTTAAAGGAGAAGCTATCCACAGAAATAAGCTTTCCATAGTCTGGAATGGGTAAATATGACATTATAATGATGGCATAGTTATTTAAGCAAAAATAATGGATTGTTCTCATTGTTAGTGAACTATTAGTGTAAGTGGCTGTGACTGCAGGTACAAATTAGTTGTGTCAATGGAGAAAGGTTGACTCAGTTATTTATGTTTACTAGTAACTCTTTTTAAAATACAGCTATTTCACATTACTGAGTTCCCCCAAAACTAATTTAGATTTTTTTTTCATTGAAGAAAGTGTTTAATGGCATGTGGAAGTTCTCTAAACTTTTTATTAGGAAAACTTGGACACATTTTTATTTATTCAATAATCTAGTCACCTGCTAAAATTTAAATGCATAAAGTCATGCAGCTTGTTAGAAAAAAATAATGCCTGGTCCTTTCCTGTCTTGACCTTATAAGTATATTGTTTAAACCTAATTAAGTGATTTAAAAACAGTAATACTTTAATTTAATTACTTTAATAGAACACATGACTAACAAAATTGGACATATTAATAGTTTGAAAGCAAGTATAAAATTATAAAATTAATTAAATTAATTAAAAGGATTTCAACTTATCTATCCATCCATCCATAAAATGATTTCTAAATAGTTAGATGTGTCAGTGATTCATTTAAAAATCATTTATAATTGTCACACCACAGGAGAATTCGATAATTGTTTAGAGTAAAAATAAATGTAAAAGGGTTACATACAATATTCAGCATAACAATACAGCGGTTTGTACCATACGACGGTCAGCATAACTCGGATAAGATTTTGTACCTGAACATAAACAAGTTCTATTTGCTTGTATTTTAAAGACATTTGAAACGCTGCAACATAATTGGCTATTTGGACAGTTGCATGAAAGAGCAGGTGTATATGGGTATTTATGTGTGTGAGTGTGACACATTCACCATCACTGCACTGCAGAGTCCCAGTTGCACTATATTCTCTGTATCATATCACACAGATGATGAAATCCCGTGTTCTCGCATTACCATAGCTGTATGGTTGCAGTGTAGAGTGAATATACGTTATTTCTCTAGAGTTTGTGCACTGATGGGGTTTTATGAGCTGCCAGAAGGCTTAATGAATAGTGTGTCCCTGTAGTGTGCTCTGTGCATGGCAGGAACCCATAGGTAACAGATGAGTAAAGGCTATTTTTAGTATGTGTAAGTGCTGCAAAAGAATGAGGACCTAAAGCTAACTTGTGGTCTAGAGAAAGGGATCATTCACTCAATTGTGTTTTTGCTGTCTGTCTGTCTTTTAATCTATACTAGTGTTTGTCCTTGAGGTTGTTCTCTAGGTCCTCCTTTCCATTCATATGCTTCCCTGCTCCAGAAAGCATGCTCAACTTCAAGCAACACAACTGCCACAGAGGTTTTCAATCTCATCCCAGATGAAAGGCTTTTCACTTCAAACTTTCTTAGCGAGACGATTGCCACAGCTCAAACATAGCACATTATTTATATACAATTTCACACAAAGCGGAAGAAGAGGAAACCAGAGATGTACTTTTATGCATAATGCTTTGTAGTCCAAGTCCTGCTGTTTTATCAACCTGCATTTGTGAAAGCTAATATGAAAATGATTTGACTAAGCAAATTTAGTTGCTCCAAAATGTTGAAGGGGCATTGGATTAGAGAGGTGCTTTGCCAGACAGACATGATTTGTCTGGTAGAGAAAAGGCCTTTGAAACTTCATCCAGAAGGTCCCTTGCCATATGCTGACATTTACTCTATTCTGCCAGGCAGTCCATGTGGACCTGCGTTATAATATTGACACACATACAGTAGAATGCTAGTGAGCATATTTATAAACCGAGCAGAGTCTAAAAAGGAGAGTGACATTTTAGCGAAGAATTGGTTATTTGTTGGTCTAGTGTTGTAAAATTCATCCTGTTATTAGTCAGTCGGATTATTGTCTGTGCTAGGCATCATCAAGTAGCAGTCTGGATATACCCAAGTTTTTAAGGTGACCAATCACAGAAAATACATGTTGGTTATATGAAAATAATAGCCATGACACTGTGCATCTAGTCACAGGCTTTTATGTAAAAAATAATTTTAATTACTCTTTCCAGATGACAGAACATGATGACAGAACAGATTCCTTACTGGTCAATCATGCAACAACCCAATCAACCAAGCCATCACTCAATTATTCCAGAAATCAATCAACTATCGAACCAACCTATCAATCATTTAACCAATCAACCAACCAACCCATCACGGTAAAGTGTTTAACCAGGTGTTTCATGTCAGTAATAATGTAGTGAAGATTACACAGTGTAAGCCATTCATACTACATTACGTATAAGCATTAGAAGATAATTGCCTCTGCCACCAGTGTAAATTAAATAAAAATAATCAGATTTGTGGATTCATTCATTCATTTCAAAGGCAGCATTGTAACACAGTCCAAATGAAGTTCATGTGTTCTGTAGCTATTTCATAGAATGTTCAACTGGAACAGAAGAAAAGCTGTTATTGCTGTGACACCAAGATCTAAAGAAGCATTTTCCCCAAAATGATATGTTTGCTCGACTGGATGATGTGCATATATACAGTTGTTGGAGATTTTAAAAAATGATGTGACTTAGAAGAGAAAAAGGAAGAAAAGGATGGAGATAGAGAGAAAGGGCTACAAAGTGACAGGCTTTGTTGTTTTCTAGTCTGGATCCTGACAGATAAATGACTGTGGTAATGTTTGCCTTGTGGCTCACACACATCTGCTGGCTGAGGTACTGCAGAGTATATAACCATCTTTAGTTCTCTCTCTTATTTTCCCTGTGGCATACACACTGGCCCACACACTAAGAGACGTGTTTGGTGAGACAACTTTGCGCACACAGCCCAGGACAGGGCTTTTCGCCCTGGGCCGGGTGGCACATGTGCAACTCTGACAAGCATTACCCTCAAACACACTGCCTGTGGCTAGGCGAAATCTTGGCTGATGGCTTGCAAGTTCTAATTTCATCTATAAACATTATGAAAACCTGGAAAATATTTTCCCAAATTTGGACTGATTTGGCACATATGGTTGTAATTAAATTCCAAAGTAACCTGTTAAAAAAGGAAAGAAAATGTAGCTACAGTGTT
This sequence comes from Aspidoras spilotus, assembly GCA_028565295.1. Lineage (NCBI taxonomy): Eukaryota > Metazoa > Chordata > Actinopteri > Siluriformes > Callichthyidae > Aspidoras > Aspidoras spilotus. The sequence goes on from JAOUQV010000043.1 coordinate 3,947,882, forward strand.
GGTTAACTAACATATCCACTGAAACCTAATTAACAAAATTTATCAGAGCTAAGAAGCACTGAAAAGTGGCAAACTCGACCTAAGTGTAAAGTTATTTAAAAGTGTTGAAAGGAAGTAAAAATAGGATCTGCGGTAGCGATACAGGTGAACCAGACAGTGCTGTTCTCTATATCTCCCTGGGCCCGTAAACCAACATATCTGTTCACATGTGAAGGGGTGCAAAAGAAATCCTCATTAAAACTCTTACACCTTTTTCACAGAGGCTGCATAATTCTCAAGTGTCGCTGCCTAACTCACACCTCATCTTCTCCTCCTCTGAGGGAAAAAAATATCCGGAGTCAATTCAGAGCTGCCTCCTGTTACTAGAGACTTGAAACCTTGAGTTCTTCTGCATGCCGCCTGTATCATAGCCTCGTCTGACGCTTTGAATTCTCCAGGCAGTGTTATAAACAAAAGGGGAGGTAGCACAGAATTGTAAGTTTTCTTAGTGCTTAGTAGACAAAGGTGTGAACAACAATTCCTGTGATAGTCTGATCTTTGCCTCAAGTGTGTCAAGAGACTCCCAGGTTTGGATGCCTGTAGTTACAGATAGGTGTAACCTGTTTGTGTGCTAGAGAGAGAAGCTAGCAGAGTGCTTACATGTATCAACTGTCTTGAAAAAAAGTACATCAGAGAGATGAAGAACACCGTCACTTAAGGGAAACAAGAGAGCCATCTCACTGTGCCAGTCAGTTTTATGTTGGAATGAAAAGAAGAAAATCAAAAGGGAAAAACATCCAGTCTTTTCAATTTGCCTGTTGATATTTAAATGAAGCAGAAAATGTTATTAAAAAATAATGTCATATTTCTCTAAACAGCATGAACACAAAGACAAGTGCATACAGATAGTTATGTACTGTATGCTTTGCTTTCTTCAACATTTAAAAACAGTAGCACACAAATGTTTTTGAATGTTTTGAGCCTGAAATCTCTTAATGTACTCATCCACAGGATTAACCCTAGAGCCCTAGTGCATTTGTGTGTTACTGCCACTGCATTGTATGACACAAACACTCACAATTATAAGGGCATTTTAGAGACACCAATTACCCTAACACATGTTTTTGGGCTGTGGGAGGAAACCCACATGGGCAAAATTTATTGACATATGACATATTTAACTTCACTTAAATAAAACACTTTCACTTCCGAAAGACATTAAAATCCATTAAATAAATTCTGCAAAAATGAAGGCCTTGATTAAAATTCATTAAAAATATTGTTTGATTCCAAATGAAAAAAATATTAATAGTTTTCAAGAATATATAGAACTAGTTGTTTGTTGCAATGTTTTCTGATTCACAAATTGATAAATCTTTCACCTGTGAAAGAACAAATCCAGCTACATTTTAAAATTTTAACTTCCCCCATAGTTCAAAAACAAACTAACTTTATTAGCAATTAGCAATGCTACTCTGTTTGTGCTCGTGTTTAATGAGCCATTAACAACTGGACATCCGTGTTTAATTTTGGGAGGCTGGTTGTGATTAGTATGCTTATGAAATTAAAATGTTACAATGGCATTGAAAAGGCATTTAAAAGCATTAAATTAGGCTTGGATGCTCCACACAGGAATTAAACCTCACAAAGCTTTGGTAGGTGTGGCTTCCATTAAAAAAATAAATAAGTAAATGTAGTGCTCATTTCAAACTACAGTTTGTTGCTGTTTATTTCACTCTGCAGGATTTCAGGTTTAAGCATGTTTGAGATTACAATTTCAAGTCAGTGAAGCTTTGGTGCAGACAGGAGCAATAAGATGTGACTGTGCCTCCCTCATATTCAGCATGAGCGATTCAGAGGCCAAAATTGTTCAGATAATCCTCGAGTGTTTTGACAGATTAAGAGTTTGTCACGGGTAGTCGATTGTCTACTTTCTCTTGAGACGGTGCCTGGAGGGTTCCTGACTGTGTTAAGGATTTGTAGCACATCTGGGCCACTGGGCTGGAGCAGAGCTTTAACTGATTCAACATGATGTTCTGTTTGATCTTTTCCAGACCTCCGCCTTAACCTCCCTACAACTGCTACTAACTCTGCGTACTGAACGCCCACACACCCACCCACACACACACGTTCCTTAACACATCTGCTTTTCCAGGTTGCATAGTTTATTATTGTCCAAGGTTATAGCCCAGAGCATATTTGTGTGTGGTTACACTTGTGTGTACTTTGTATCTTTTGGTGGGCACCAAATGTCCCCATAAGGAAAGGAATATCTTATATTTTTTATAATGTAGGGCTATTTTACTACTCCTCAAAATGACTTTTGTTTTTGTATATATCAAAATGTTTAAAAAAATCTAATGTATATTTATATTTCTTTACTACAGCTGGGGTTAAGGTTACTGTTAGGCATATCATAAATTAACAGTATTAATAGTGAAAATCCCACACAAGTATATCATGACATGATCACATCAGCACTTTTATGAATTATGCAACTAAACCTGCCACCAGCAGTACCCTCCAGGACACTGAAGTGACAGGAACTCCATCTCACAAAATGGCCTGTTTTTAATGGATTACTAGAATAGTTTTCAGCCAGCATCAATTTCACCTGTCCTTAATTTTGTTATTTTATTTAAGCTTTTAAATTCAGTTGTGCATTTAATTCTTGGCAAAGCTTCACTGCTGATGCCTAATAGTTTAGTGCGTGTTCCGAGATTAGTTTAATTTTTTAGCCTGTTAAGCGTTTATGCTTGGAGTATTGTCATAGCATTTTGTTTTTGAACTTTGCCTTTGTTGTTTTTTTTTGCTTTGTCAATAGGTTTGGACATTAATAAAATATAACAATAATGACATGATGTT
>JAOUQV010000043.1:3954116-3966135 GCA_028565295.1 Aspidoras spilotus
AACTCTGGTATGTCACCCATAATGTTGTGTGCATTGCAATAGTTTGAGCAAAACTGTGCTCTTACCCTGCTAATTGACCCTTCACACTCTGATCTTACTGGTTAAATGTGCAATTAATTAATATTGGCCACCAGACTTGTCCAATTTAGCCATGAATCATCCCCACTAAAATGACAGGTGTTTTAGTTTCATTGTCTAACCCCTGTATATTGTATGATGTGCAAAACCATTTTTGCTAAGAGCCAAAGGTAGCCAATAAGAGCTTTTTATATTGCATATATTAGTAGATCATGGAGAGATAATGTTTATCAGAAAAGACCACTGTGATGACCTCGTTTCACCACCCACTGGCTAGATGAAATATTTGCCTCTATTTTCCAGTGCCTGATATTTTCTGACAAAAGCACACCTGCTGAATTGAACACAGATACATTACACTATACACTATATTTCCAAAAGTATCTGCTCACCCATCCAAATTATCGGACTCAGGTGTAACAATCACTTCTATGGCCACAGGTTTGAATGCTTCAGCATAGCAAGACATTTTGGACAATTGTATGCTCCCAAATTTGTGGGAACAGTTTGGAGCTGGCCCCTTCCTTTTCCAACATGACAGTGCACCAGTGCACAAAGCAAGGTCCATAAAGACATGGATGAGTCTAGTGTGAATGAACTTGACTGGCCAGGACAGAGTCCAAACCATAACCCGAGAGAACATTTTGGTATAATATAGAGCAGAGACTGAGAGCCAGACCTTCTTGTCCAACATCAGTGTATAACCTCACAAAGGCGTTCTTGAAAAATAGACAAGAATTCTAATAAACACACTCCTAAACTTGTGGACAGCCTTCCCAGAAAAGTTAAAGTTCTAGCTGCAAATAGTGGACTGATGTCACATTGAACCTCATGGATAAGCTTATATGTGAGTCAAGGCAGGTGAGCAAATACAAAAATAATATATAAAAAAGTGTATATCAATGATCATTCAAAAAGGGCTGTCCGCTGGGTGTTGTCTTGCTTCATCAAAATTCCTCATTGTTCCTGATGGACAACCATTCACTAAAGTCATGATATTCTGATGTCAATGTCGATGTATCTTTCTCCATGAGTGTATTTCTTTAGCCCACCTCTCTTTTATTCCTCTGCATGGGGTCAGAATCTGTTCCAGGACAGAACAATAGATCCCTGAAGAGCACCTTTTCAGACTTGAGCATTTAGTTCACACACCATTAACCTCGGCAGACGAGAACTTGAAAAGATGTTTTATTCGCTTTTATTTTTTCTTTGTTGAATGTGTGTGCCATATTGTTATCATGAGCCTCTGCATTAGCTTTGAAAGGGATGTTTGAATAAGAATGTTGCATGAAGATGTACAGTTAGGAATTATGCTTTTGAAATGCATTCCCAGATTTTCTCATGTTGCCAATTTACTGTTATATCCACATATGCCTTGAACCTATTAACACACAATTTTAATGGATGTGTGAGATTAAGAAAAAAGTGTTCCCAGTATAAGACTTATTGTCATGTAATGTGAGAATTTCTAGTCTGTTAAAACATCTGCGCTGACTTTAAGCAGGAAATATGTTTACTCTGGATTGTTATAGCATACTCACTGCCAGATGTTTCACTTGCATATTCTTTACAGCATCTTATATTTCAGGTGCGTGTTTCCAGTTTGTCAGTTCCATCATGTAATTATATATAGCACTAACTGCAAATTAGGGGGTAAGGCCTCCAAAATTCTAGTCAAGTGGGTATTAAATGCATTACTTTGTGTAAGATCATGCCAGAATACAATATTGCAACATATGGGCCTGAACACCTCCAACTGCAACTGTATCCTGGAATTCCTGACTGGGAGACCTCAGTTTCATCACAATGAGCCCTGGAGCCCCCCAGGACTGTGTGCTCTGTCCACTGCTGTTCATCCTTCTGACTCACGACTGTGCAGCAATACACAGGTCAAATTATATTGAATTCGCTGATAGCATGATTGTGGCAGATGATCTCACCTGGTCCATCAACACCAGAACCATCTCCAAGTAAGCCCAGCAGCTTTATAATTTATTCAAAGGCTGAAGATGTCTCATCTCTCACCTCCAATCTTTACCGCATTCTACAGAGAAATCTTTGGGAGCACCCTGAGCAACTGCATGACTGTCTGGTTTGGGAAATGCCAGATTGCATATCTCTTCAGTGGATAGTGAGGACAGCTGAGAAGATCATCTGTGTGTTTCTCTCTTCTTCATCACAGACGTTTATTATACAAGAACCTGAACACGCTGAAACATTCAGCATAATGGGTGATCACACACATATCCCTCACACACACTGTCCAACCTTCTGCCATCTGGAAAAGATTCCTAAGTATTTGCACTCTCACATACAGACTCTGCAACAAGATCTATATGTCTCCTTAACAGTCAGACTCTGAACTGAACATGTATACACACATTACACAAAAACATTGGACTTTGGAAGGGTTGCCAACTCTGAGTAACTAAAATACAGAACAAAGGTGTTTGCTTCTTATGCAAGAGCGGGGTACAGGGTGGTAGCGGTGTTTGCTTCTTATGTGGGAGCACAGGGGTGTAATAAAGGTGTTCTCTTTCTATGTGTGATTGGAATACGGGACTTGCCCATAACTCGTTGCCAACCGTCTCAATACAGGACAAACTCACTCACTGGCTCATGCACTCAATAACTTGCCTGCTTACTCACTCACTAACTCATCAACTTGCTCATTCCATTTCTGACTCACTCACACACTCCCTCACTCACCCATGCTTGCTTAATTGAGCATTTTGCATGGGTACTCATTAAAAATTCTAAACATTATTTGGGGCCTGAGACTGAGGACCTGATTGGGTGATAATGAATTTATGGTACTGTGGCTCTGCAGGTAGACCATTCTTGTGATTACAAAACCTATCTGTAGAGATTGAGAAAAGGTGGGGGCTGTGGTATTCTTATAACAATATATAACATTTAGAATAATAATAAACAACGTGAATGGGCAGTCGGTTAGAATCTGGCAGGCGCAGGCTCCTGGTGCCTTTGCCGTATTAGGTGTAGCTCATACGAAAGAGAGAAAGGATAAAAAAGAAATGAGAGAAAGGAAAGAGAATAAAGAGTTGAATATGATCCTAACAATCAATCCAAACACAAGTTGTGCAGAGAGCAAGAAGAAACTTTGACAGAATTAAGACAGAACCTTGTGGGACACCGAACTTTACCCTACTTTGCATAGAATAGTGGCTATTTACAAACTGATAATAGGTCAGTCAAATAAGACCTGAACCAGGACAGGGCTGTTCCTTTAATTCCAACATTTTCTAACCTATGAAGAAGAATAGTGTGTTTATTAGTGGACCCAGGTTTGATCCCTGGGTAGGGCAATCGAGGAGATTTTGTGTGCATTTTTTAAAATTTTGATTTCCATTACTTTTATCGATCCCTGAATGGAAATTCTTTTTCTGCTACTTTTGTTTGTATGGGTTTACTCTGGGTGCTCCAGTGTCCTCCTACTGCCCAAAGACATGCTAGGTGAATTGGAGATATGAAATTGCCTGTGTACTCTGTATAAAACTTTGTGTATAGTTGTAAATTTCTGTATAGATTAAACTAATAACTAAACAACTAAACAACTATTTAAAAAATAATGTGAAAACTGGTCTGTCAAAAATTGTGAACATCTTATGGCAAGTGCTAGATTTTTGGTTTGAATGCTACTCGACAAATTAATTCTAATAAGATACGTATCACATTATAGAGGGCGGCATGGTGGATCAGTGAGTATCACGTTCACCTAAAAGCTAAAAGGCAAATTTGTTCAAGACTTGTGTACTACTGATGTAACATTGTGTATGATTATAACCATGTTTGTTTCATAAATAAGATGCTGAAATGATGTTAAATAAATAAACAGTAAACATCAAGCTCTTAATGATTCATTTGTGGAGTAACATAACCTAATGAAGAAAGTTCAAACAAAAGTCTAGACTGTACTAGGGAATATTTTGTCATTTTAATCCCATTTCAACATCTCAAGGTACAATTGCTTAAGTTAAAAATTAGACTTATGGTGGGATTATTTAACTGAATTTTTCTTTTTTTCTATCACTTTATGCAGCAGTCATATTTAGCCCCATCTTATGTGTACTTATATTGATTTAGAAACTTAGAAATAGAAATCGCAGTTGTCTCTATATATAGAAAGTGAGACAATCAAGGTATTTGAGACGTTAAAATGTGTGTTTTCCAGCCGGATGTGTGGGAGAGATAAGTGAGCAGGGTGGAAAAGCTACGTGGGTTAGACAAGGTTTGCTGTGTGTGCGTGTGTGTATAGATCCAGAGGGCTGGTTTTTATATCTTGGTGGGGGTCAGACAAATGTCTGGACAAGTATAAGAATATATGAAAATGTTGATTTTGTCTGGACATTTAGCTGGTCTTTGAAGAAAAATATTTTTGCAATTGCATTTTTTGTACAAATCTGTGCATTCAGTAGAGACTGAATTATTACTGGATTAGGAATACAAGACAGGTGTCATATGATTACTGATAGTGCTCCATTGGGGATTACATTGCAATCAGTTCTCATATAATGTATTGATCTGTCCACAGTGCAGAAAAAGAGAACATTTTTTACTTTGACCAGCAAACAAATTCTTAAAGAGCAGTGTTAAATGAATTTATTGTAATAAATCACAAAGATGTTGTTCCTAATACAGAGATTGTTCAGTATGGATTGCATTATGGTATATAGTAAAATTGTGTATTTAATATATTGTATATATTGTGTGTAAATGTGTATATTTGTGGCTTTATCTAGGCGCACCGGGCACTTTGGAAGTGCCTTATTACTGCCGGCTACTGGCACTGAGCTCACTTCCTGTGTCAGTGCCACACTCACTGTATGCAATTCCATGGGGAATTTCTTCAGCAGGAAGTTTCACAATGGCTGTTCCATTATTTGCCATTTATCTGCACCTGTCTGTTAAAGCCAGCCACCCGATGCATTTCCTCTCTGAGTCTATTTGTGAACAGGCAGTGCATAGGGAATTCACATAGGAAGCATCCAGCCTCATAATAGTAGCTGAGGTTAAGGACCTTTGTGGCCCTTATCGGGAGAGGTGATTAGTCTAAAATCACTTTTGTGTGGTGGGGGGGGGGGTTCTGCGGCTGTGAGTTTATGTGCATATGTGCATGGTGTGAGACTTAATGCTGTCTCAGCAGGAACAGGAAGCCAGTTTAGTCTTGGGGGAGTAAATTGTTATATATTGTGCTGACCGATGAAAATGCTTTTCAAACTAGTGTTTCCAACAGAAAATTACAGCTAATTGCAAATTACAAGTTGATTTTACACACACACACACGTTGCTATATTTTTGAGGACTTTTATTTAACAATGAATGCGGTTAATTATTGCTAACCCTAAACTTGGCCTCGAACAACCTTTGTCTTTTATAATATTTTAAATATTACTATTTAAATATAAAATAAAAATCCCAACAAAGATATAAATACATAGACTGCAGAAAACTTATTGCCAATAAAATATAGATTTGAGTACCTTTATTTTATTTTGGCCATTACTTTTTGGAATGAAAAATACTGCTGTGGCTATTGTGTGTTCATATGTGCGTGTGAGAATTTCATTAGTTCTACTTAAAGTCTATTAGTGTGTTAATTTGGTAGCTGTATTAGTAGGAGGAGGTCCAGACTGGAAGGAGCTGCACATGCACAACAGCTGTTGGATTAATACATCAAGAAGAACAGATCATAGCTATGCCTATGTTGCCATGGAGAAATCAGTCCTTACATAGCACAGTGGAATAAATGACGAGTCTTGTGGTTCCTCATTAAAATAATAGTGTAAATTGACAAATTCACTTTTCTGTTAAATAATTATAAATAGGAATCATAACATTAAATTATATTTCAACTAAATATCAATTCTTATAATAGGCATACTGCACAAAAGTCTATATAAGGAAAAATGTTTGTATGCCAGTAAAGCAAGAAACATAGAAGTCTTTAGATAAGAAATCATTATTAAGGCTGCTGAAACAAAAGTCAGTCTCCAAAACACTCAGTAAAACATACAAGATAATTACGATAATAAATTCTGAAAAAAGATTAGAGACGTAAATTAGATATGCTGTAAAGCAAAGATGCCTCCAAAAATAAACAATATGTTTCTACATAAAAGGAAAAATATAAATATTTACTGGTTTAAGTAAAGCAATGATTTCTACTGATGCAATAATTTATAATTTGTTAATCTATAAATATTATACAATCACAATTCAGTTAACGTGGTATGTCAGAGATTGTTTAAAATGACTTACTGTAAGTTAAAATAAATAAGAAATAATCAAATCAAATCAAATTTTATTTGTCACGTACATAGTAATACACAGTATAACTGCAGTGAAGTGCTTTTTTAACAATCTGCCCACATCAAAGCTATCAATAGAGATTAAATCTATTTAAAATATAAAGAAAAAATATATATAATATATATATATATATATAATGTATACATATGTACATATTTATCTCTATGTGAATGTGTGTGAGTTAAAAGAGAAAAAGAAATATTTGTGTTATTGTCCAAGAGTATTGTATTGTATTGTAATGTGTGTTGTATTGTAGTGAGTGAGAGTCCAGTTTGTGTGTATGGAAATATTTAATTTAGTGTCCTAGTCCCTGTCCCCATTCAGGGCACGGATGGCTTGTGGAAAGAAGCTCCTCCTCATTCTCTCTGTGTTAGCCTTCAGGGTTCTTAAGCGTTTCCCCGAGGGCAACAGAGAAAACAGTCCATTGTTGAGTATATGTGAGAACAGTGAGTATACATATGAGTACGTATACATGATGAATACATGATGAACATGATGAATACATATACATGATTAGTATATGTGAGAACAGTGTACTAATTATAAGCATGTCGTTAGTAGCAGCATGCGTTCGCTGCAAATGGAAATGATATATTGCACAGTGAATATATCAAAAAAAATATATAATAAAAAATATTCAGCATAATCTCAAACCATCAGCTAGATGGTTTAAAACAATTGGTATTTTAATAGGAAAGTACTATTCTTGGGTATTCTAGTACTATTGTTTACAATGGCTGGCATAATAAAACCTTTATTGCTAGTGATTGATAGAAGTGACAGATAAATGGCTAGGTTCTTTTCCATCCACACACTGTGAAGAAGCAGTGTATAAGGCAAGTACTGTATTTCCTTACCTTTGTAGATCTTAATGTATGATAAGGCATGAAATTTAAAGCCTTACTGGTCTACTTACATACACAAGGAACGTCTCTGACATTAATTTTCAGAAGCTCCTGGAAAAATCTCTTGAAAAAAAGACTGGCATTGTGAGTGTATTGGAAACACCGGAAACGCGAGTGCAGCATTAACAAGAATGTGGAAGTAGTTTGTAAGTGGTCCATTCTGCCATGATGAGTGGTCAAACATATAAACATAAACAGCAGTTTTAAACTAATTACCAGGTAATGTTTTAACACAGAGGTATTTATGAATATAGCCAACCACTCTGGTATTTTTCAAAAACGTCTTGCATGATATTATTATGTGTTTTTAAATTTAGTACCTGTCTTTTTACAGCAACAATTATATTATGTGCATTAAATGTAATCATGCTAACCTTTTCAAAGCTGCCATGTCTCATTTACAACAAACTGATGACTCTCAGAATGCCAGAAAAATTGGTAGAGATCGTAAACACCAAGCACATTTCAGGCAGAAAAAGAGGGTGGCCAAGGTAGAAGCCTAAAGAAGGAATTATGTTCATTCACAATAAAACACAAACATGATGGTTTGTGACTTCTGCAACTTTTAATTTAGCATGCTAAAAGTGTTTTACAAGCAGGTTATGCCCTAAACCTGGGGTCCCCAGTACATTAATTGCAGTCTACTAATTGATCACAAAGTTAGTGTGGGCATGGCGTTGAAAAAATACGTCAGCCTATCATCCATCCTCTGACATCTGAACTTTTCTGGCACATGGGTGGACACGTATGTGCGTAAAACTGTGTGAAGTGCTACAAAACTTTAGCAAGCGACTGATCTTGCTAGTTAACCTCGAATTTATTTCTTAAATAAAATGACTAGGGGTTGCTGGACCAAGTAAGAAGCCAAAAACCTACCATTTCTTCATGTCATATTTGAAGTTTGTTTGTCTCATTTGCCAGTCTATCATTGCTATTCCGAAGAAGGGGTTATGTGGAACGGCATTTTGAGACTGTTCACAAAAACTACGAAACTGACTTTCACTCTGGTAAGCGAGCTGAAAAAGAGAAAGTTAAATGAAATCAAATCGCCTGACAGCAGTCATCTCACATCTGACCAAATGACATATTATTTTCTCAGTGTTTACTGCATTAATTAATATAAAACTTACAAATCTGTTGCTTAAACAAAACTGATAAGATGAGATTATTGAGTCTGTCTGTCTATTGACCTATTGTGACCAGCCCAGAATGATACCCACCTTTAGGCAAGCCTAAATTTCTATATCTTTTATAAGTGCCAACATTATGTGCACATTTATATTGTTTACTCATTTACAGTTCCATCCTTTAAAACTTAAAAGTTTAATGTAATAACCAGTGGTTATGGTCAGCATGACAGATGGTCAGCATGGGACATTTATATACAGCCTTCTACAGCTCCAGAGAGGCTGCATAAATAAGTTGAACATAATGACATATTGCGCAATAATTATGAAAGACAATACTTTAGTGGGCATCATGGTTACGCAATGGGTAGTGCTCTCACCTCACAACAATCCCCGGGTGGGATGACTCTGTAAATTTCTGTGTGGAGTTTGCATGTTCTCCCTGCGCTCCGGTTTCCCTCTACATTCCAAAGACATGCATGCTAGGTTAATTGGTGTCTTAAAAGTGGCCCTTAGTGTGTAAATGTGTGTGACTGTGTGTGTGTGTGCGTGCCTTATGATGGATTGGTGCCCTGTCTAGGGTTATTCCTGCTGTCCCGCGACCTTGTGTAGATTAAGCAAAAGAAAATGAATAAATGAATGAATGAATAAGTTGACTCAGCATGCCTATCTCCACAATTTCTCACCAGCATGAAGTCACACTTTATTAGAAAGTATTGAAATGCGTATTTATTTTGCAGACTCTATCCTAGGAACACTGCAGCAAAGTATCCACATTCCATACAGACGATCCAATATACCTACGGGCTGGTTTTAAATTAATATAAACACCATAATGTTACTATTACAGAGGTCCAATATGGGACCTGCCACAAGCATCAATAGGGGCCCATTCGGGCAGAAATCTCACTGCCCTTTGTTTGTGCTATGAACACGGAAAAGATGGAAAAGTTTATATTATTGCTATTTTCACACTCTGTGACAATGTTGAGTAAAGTTCAAATGTTATTAAGAAAATCACATAATATTCAAATCCATACATTCCATTATTTCCTAATATAAAGACAGTGATTAGCAAGTTTAATCTAACTTGTTACTTTTCCAGGTACTGAATGCAGCTAGCTAGGCTGTTCTAATGTCCAAAAATCAGCAGACTCCATAATAACTAGACTAATTGCTTTGAAGAATCATATCGTCTGGTTGCAGTAAAGCCATGACATTCATTTATTTTATATACCCACTTAATCCTAGTTTAGGGTCAATGGGAAGGGTCAATGGGAAGCCAGTGCCCACCCAAAAACTCTGGGCACGAGAGCAGAAACAACCTTAGACAGGGTGCTAATTCATCATAGGGCACACAAAATCACACACTAACGGGCAATTTAGAAACACCAATTAACCCATTATGTATGTATTTGGAATGCAAAGACAACTGCCGGAAAACCCAGAGAAAACCCCTGCAAACAAGGGGAGACTACATACAAAAAATTTCACACGAACTCGGGGCTCAAACATGGGATCTTCTTGCTGTGGTGGCCGCAGCACTATCTACTGCGCCGGCGAGCCACCTGGCAAAGCACACTGCAGGAAAAAGTCCAAAGGCACAAGTAAATTGAGTTTGACTCTCCAGGGCTGTAACAACTGACAAAAGATCGGGATGCTCAGACAGCCTAACATTATCCCATCACACGTCTGTGCAGCCAACCTTAGTAAAGTAAAAATGACATATAACATTTTAACTAGTGATTTAGAAAATCTATAAAAGTAGTTAAGGCTTTAAAATGAAAGGGTTGCAGTAATATTCACAATATTAATGGGCACAGATGGGCTCTTTCAGCAAGTGGCAGAAATATAAGGAGGTGCTTCAGGCCAGAAGGCAATGATACCTGATCATCAAACCACCACCAATTAGAGCATTAGAAGAAGTCATTTATTTTGCCTATGTTAAAAAAGGTGCTAAACTCTGTGAACCATTCCCTCATACCCTGCTGAAATTTCATCCAGACTGAAAGCGGCCCCACAGAGAGAGGGAGAGACAGAGGGATACTGAGGTGCCTGTGTGTATGTGTGTCTGCATGTATGCTCACATGTGTGGAGAGCGAGAGAGAGAGAGAGAGAGAAAGAAAGAGAAAGATAACATTTCTAGAACTCTGACATAGATGAGGATAAACGCAGAGGACCAATTCTGCTGTGTGCAACCTTAGTGGCGAATATAACACTTTCCCTTCTCTTGGTCTATCTCATTTTTTACTTCTTTAATCCCGACACCTTTAATCTCCACGCTGATTGGGACAGAGATAACCTACAGTATTGAATTATCTGTAGAAATTGGCTGCAAATATACACACTGAAAGAGCATCTAGAAGCATATTGCTAGTTAAACGTACTAATCTTAAACGTCTGGTTGAATTATAATCAGCTTGCCGACAAAGCGCATGGAAAACAAACCACATATGCAGCACGCAACAGAACAAATGGTAAAGAAATACTGAAGTATTCAGTAATGTAATTTACCTCAAAATAAATTCAATGTTTCAATTCTAAAATGCTCTAGTATTATTCCAGATCAGCAGAACATATACAGCTCTGTGTTCCCTCGTCCATCATCATGTCTCCATACTTGAAAGCACAATCTGTGCAATGTGTCTGGTGAGCTCTGTGCAGGAACAGTGTTGAAAGTGGAACTCAACCAGCCATTGCGTGTCTTTTGTCCCAAACCTGTCACAGCAGAGAACACACATCATAAGTCATAAGGCAACAGATGTCTCAGTTGAAAAGCATTTTAAAATTTCAGGACATCAGTGAGACAATGCAGTGGACTTTCAAACCCATCAGCAATTCAAGGATAGTTATATGCACAGTAACAGTGTAAAATAACATGTAGCATATCTGTTAGATCTATTTTTATGAACAGTCAAACAAACTAAACATTAAGAGACAAATGACGCTTTATTATGTCATGTCATATACCATTACCGCTTTACGAAGGTTGGCTGCACAGAAGTACACTATGCGATAGGGATAAGCTGACTAAGCAACCCAATCTCTTGTCAGTGTTTCACATCTCAGGCATGAGATGCTGTAGCAGATGTATCCAGGAGAAATAAAGCCTCAGGAGAATGGTAATTTTGCAGTGTTTGGTGTCTCTTTTCAAATTATCCTGTATTCTCCTCACAGGAATACAGTACATTGGTTATATATAAATAAAATATAGATTTGTATATACAATGTTCTTTTTTCATTTATTTTTTTAATAAACATTTTAAAATATAAATTCTTGTGGTGTAATTTGGTGGCACAGTTGTAGTTGCCTCACAGCAAGAAGAAACCAAGTTCGATCCCTGTGTAAAGCAACCTGGAACATTTCTGTGTGGAGGTTGTATGTTCTCCCAGTGTTTGCATGGGTTTCAGTGTAATGAGGTTTCCTCCTGCATCACAACAATATGCATGCTAGGTTAATTGGTGTCTCTAAAGTGTCATACTAGAATGTGCCCTACAGGAGTTAGACAATGAAACTGAAACACCTGGTTTTAGACCGCAATAATTTATTAGTATGGTGTAGGGCCTCCTTTTGCGGCC
>JAOUQV010000043.1:3982554-3993783 GCA_028565295.1 Aspidoras spilotus
CACCTGCCTCTCTTCTTACCCTGATGTGCCCATCACTCTGGAACAGGGTAAATCTGGACTCATCAGACCACATGACCTTCGTCCATTGCTCCAGAGTCAAATCCTTATACTCCCTAGCAAACAACTTCTACTTCTTTCGACCTCTTCCTTTTATCAGGGGTTGCCACAGCAAGTCAATCTTTTCCACCTCACTCTGTCCTCTGCATCCTCTGCTTTTACACCAACTACCTGCATGTCTACATTAATCACATATATATATATGGTCTTTGGTCTTTCTCTCTGCCTCCTGCCTGGCAGCTCAGTTTCTAACATCCTCCTACCAATATAATCACTGTCCCTGCACATCCAAACCTCAGATGATATCATTCCTAATCCTTTCCATCCTGGCCACCCCTAATGAGAACCTCAACATCTTAAGCTCTGCTGTAACTTAGTCATTGCCACTGTCTCAAAACCATACAACAACGCTGGTCTCACTACTCTCTTAAAAACCTTTCCTTGCACTTTTGCTACAATCATTTTGTCACACACTCCTGACACTTTTCTCCATCCACTCCATCCTGTCTGTACTCTTTTATTCACCTCTTTTCCACACTTCTCATTTGCTTGGACAGTTGATCCTAAGTATCTAAATTCCTGCACCTTTGTTACCACTCATCTCTTTAGCCTGACTGTTCTATCTGCCTCCTTCTCATTCATACACACGTATTCTGTCTTACAAGTGCTAACTTTCATTCCCCTCCTTTCCAGAGCATACTTCCACCTCTTCAAGTTCTTTTCTAGCTGTTCCTGCTCTCAG
Source organism: Aspidoras spilotus (assembly GCA_028565295.1). Lineage (NCBI taxonomy): Eukaryota > Metazoa > Chordata > Actinopteri > Siluriformes > Callichthyidae > Aspidoras > Aspidoras spilotus. The sequence goes on from JAOUQV010000043.1 coordinate 3,983,354, forward strand.
TACAAATTATAATGTCATCTGTAAAAAATATAGTCTATGGTGAATTCTGTGTGACTTCATCTGTTCATCATGTCTGTTCATCACTAAACCAAAGAGACTCAGAGCCAATACTTGATGCATTCCCACCTTTACCTTGAAGCTATACGTTGCAACTACAGCAGATCTCACTACTGTCATGCTGTTCTCATACATGTCGTGCACCAATTTAAAGTACTTTTCAGCCACTCCGCAACAGATCTGGTATGGATGGACATTCATTACCTTGCCTTTTAATTTTTTGGCAAATGCTTAATGCCCTTCCTGACGCAACCCTCACTATTTACCTGGGCTTGGAACCTGCACTAGAAATACACTGGTTTGTGGTCTCTAATTGCTGGTTTATGCTCCCTAGCAAACTAAAGCTTTTTTTCCAGTTAGCCTTACTGCTTTTTGGAAGGCTACACAGCGGTTCAGTCTCAATCCCATAAGTTTCCTTTGCATTGTGCATGTGGAAATGCTATTAACTATTAAACATAGCCCTGAGTTCTTCTGTTGTTTTTATTCTATTTGATTTCAGCAAACATTTAAGTGATCACCGATCATGTTCATTCAGGATTTTTCCTCTTTGAACACGATGGGTCCTTACTTTCCTTCCAGTTTTTATTGATGTGTTGGACAGTTCTTGAACCAAATTTAGTCCTAAGATGTTTTCTCTGCTTGATGCATGCCAGTGATTCGGCACTTCTCAAACACACTAACATCTTGTCCACGACTATGGGATGTTTTTTCGACATGGTTGTTTAAGACATGAGAAGCAACTCATTGCACCAGTTGGGGCTATATACTTGTTGCCAGTTGAAATATACATCCAGGTTTTTTGGCCAGGCAGTGTATTTTGGCCAAACAAAGAATTCTAAACATGTTATAAGTTCCCAGAAAGTGTTTACATTTTTCTTAAGGTGGAAAGTGGTGTATAAATGTTGCTTTAATGGCTGCCAAGGCCTTATAATTTGATCAATATTTGAGTTGCAGGTGCCATATGATCAGTTATAAGGGCATCCATTGAATAATGGATAGGGTAGAGAGTCTGGGGACTGAAAGATTGGTGGTTTGATGCCACTCCAGGCTCAATCCTACTTCATGGATGAAGTGCTGTTGTGCAAGAAATCCAACCCCCAACTTCTCCCTATGCTCCTCAACAGGGGGCCAGCACACTGCCTGGGTGTTACCCCAAATAGGTTAAATGCACTGATACACAATCAATCAATCAATAAAGTATCAATTATTATTGAGGCAATAATAGACTAGTGGTAAAGAAACCAGCATTGTGACCAGAAGGTCTCCAATTTGATTCCTAGTAATGCAAAGTTATGATACATCCTTGGGCAAGACACCTAACCCCCAGTTGCTCCCCGCGTGCTCTGGAGGCTGCTGACCATGCAAGTGTGCGGACTTTACAAGTGTGCATATATATGTGTGTTTTAATGCACAGATGAGTTAAATGTGACTTACCAACTCTGCTGTGTGCAAGGCACTTTCACTGTAATCTACAGTATGATCATATGATCAGTTATAAAGTTCCCTAATCGGTTACATCACAATCGGGAGTCATATAAGTTTTGGTCCACAGCATGCATTAAATTTTAAATCTCATATAATGCACTCACATTTTCTTAGATGATTCTATGGATCTATTCTTAGATGATTCTTCAACTCAAAAAAGCATTTTATCAGCACTATGTGTGTCTGGTCTCACACTGGTCTTATACCCCTGTTCAGTATAAATGATCTGTTTGATGAGTAGTGTCTGTATAACTAAGGGAATTCAAATAAATTGTCTTTCCTGGATATAGTTTAAAGATAACTATGAATGGGTGTGTTAAACTATAACAACCCAAGCTGATTAATCTTTTTGGGGTTTGTGCTTGATGTGACTAATTTGTGTTTTTTAATAAAACAGCAGTATGTTTTTTAAAGGTAAAAGGTCATACTACTGCCATTACTTAGGAGACGCATTACAGATTTGACCTCTAATGTTTTCATGCTGTCTTTAATTTAATTAAAATTGTTTATGTGAATATTCTTGGCAAATAACATCTTCTTTTTTTTCTTACAATAACTTAATAAAATAAAAAACCTCGTCAGTCACTAGAGATTGAAGATAGTGAATTTCCTCATTCTCGGTGTGAGTGAAATGGAGTTCATTAATATCAGTTGCACTGCTATTAATCCAACTGATTTTGAAATGTTACAGTCATCCAAATAATTGCTTTAATTAGAAGGTGCTGATTATGATAGAGACAGATGCATTTAACACAGTGTGATGTCAGACGTGTGTTTTTCCAAAATCTACACTTTGGTGTCATATTGTTCCAAAACCACTTTTACTGACACCATTTTGCACAACTGATGCTTCCCATAGCTGATGAACCTGTGGAAATACTTGCTTGGGTTTGAAAGAACTATATTTAGCTTGCAGTATATACCAAAAACATTCACTTATTCAAACATCAGACATACAGTAGCTGTCAAAATTTAAGACATATTTTCATTCAATAGATTTTCTTTATTTTCATATGGATTTATGAAACATTAATGTTTATTGTTTAGCATTACTAAATGCTCTTCTATTACACTTACATTCATGCAAAAGCTAAACAGAAGTCACTCCGATTTTAACAGCAGTTAAATAGTACTGCGACTTGTGTTTGTTCGGAGCAAATCATCCACAGAACCCAGGTCAAATATGAGCAGATTTTCTCAATTTTTTCAATTTTTGCAAAAAGGTTTTTATTTTCTCTTGAGGTGGTTTTTGAAAAGTGTCTAAAAAGAAAATGTATGTTGCAAATGTAAGAGTCATTTGATCCCAACAGGAAGTTTGGAGTGATCAGGTGTTAAACTAAACATGGCGCAAATTCTCAATATAATAAAAGAATATTATAACAATAATTCTGGACAGAAAACAACACAGCTTGTCACTGATGACAACTTTCTTGAGATTCGGTCCTCTGGGAAATAATGTTTCGCAAGACAAAGTTCTTTTAAATCTCGTGATACAATGCTTTTAAAGGCCAGTCAGTCAAAAAACTTTCAAGTTGCATTTGTACTTCATGGAAAAATTCTAAGAATCAAACTGTTTTGTGCAAAACTGTAATGGAAACACAGCTATTTTCTGCCTCGTAAACTCATGACGAGCACAAGGGCACATATATCTATACACAAGGTTAAACATATTACATGACATAAAGAATTTTGGCAACTTCAATTTACCTAGCATGCATGTTTTTAGACTGTAGGGGGAAATTGACCCATGTACCACCATTATGAATTATGTAGTAATCAAAAGTGGTAAATCAGAATATGATTTATATAAGGGTGGGCGAAAACTATCTGACTCGGATCTTGAGAGTAAACGAAGGAAACAATGGAAACATTCTGAATCACTGACCAAGTAAAAGTGCAAAAGTCAACCATCAGCTGGAACCAACAGTCATCAGTATTGGAACATTATAAGGAGAAAGATTGAACAATCATTACAGAACTAAGCGCTAAAACCTGTTAATATAAAATGTAAAGAGTTTTGCGAATTCTCTGCAGATAAAGTGAGTCAACATGGGTGGTAGATGTAGAAAGAAAGAGAAAAAAATAAAGAGAGAAAGAGATAGAGAGAGAGAGACTCAGCAGGGAATTGGATGCACTTTATAGTACAGTGTGAGGGCCCATTTTGGACCTAAGTGCTCCCTCTTTGCTGCCAGAGAGAGTATCTCTATTTTCAGGGGGGCAAATAATAGGCTACCTCAGCCTCCTGCTGTGAGAGACCCATGCTTTCCTGTGAGCGTAGCTTTGTCCCTCTCTTACAGTTCTCATTCTACTTTTCATTTCTTTTTTTTCTCTATAGCTCATATGTGACAGCAAGAATAGATTTACCTTCAAGAAAGGCAAAGGAATGAAATGCAATTCTGCAGCCCATGGTGCCAAAGGTGATGCGAAAGACCATGGTAAAAATGTTTTTAATTATGTGTTGAGCTTGTGGACATGCATGTAAACATGCCTTTTGCCCAGGGTCTTCCCTTTTCTCATAACAAATTATATTCCTCATTCAGACTTAATTTTGTATCATGTGAGAAGGTTTTAGATGGTTGTTAGCCATAAAGGACAGTGTATGATTGGTGCAGGTTTTCCACAGTACATAATGCTACCCACTATGTACAGTTCCTATGGCACATACAGTATGCTGCACTCCTACTTTAGTGATCCTAATGTAAACTTCCTAAAACCTTAGAGGTAAACATTTAAGGCCATTTTCCTCAGGATAGTAAGGTACTATAAAATGTATGTGATTATCATAAAATGAGTGCCAAATGATGACTAAATGTGTTTTACCTTTACGTTTTTAGTTTACTTTAATTATATATAACTTAAGGTCTCATAACAATTAACATTGTCTTAAGTTAGCATAACAAAGTTATAAAATATATGGACAAATTTTTCTTTATTATACACATAGCAGAAAAGAAAAAAAACTCCCTGAGATGATAAGACTAAGAAACCTTGAGTGGACCCAGACTCAATTTAATTCTTATTTTAGAAATAAAAAATGAATAGCATGAGGTGGTCTCTACAACCCACAGAAGTTTCAGTAGTACAGATTATCCAGGATGGCAGAGCAATGCAAGCTGTGGCAAGAAGGTTTTCTGTGTCTGTCCAGAGCATGGTGTAGATATCAGTAGACAGGGCAATACACTAGTAGATGCGGAGGGGCCATAGGAGGACTGCAGCAGGACGCTACCTCCTCGTTGAGCACAGCAGGAGCACTTCCAGAGCCAAATGACAACCAGCAACATCCTTTTGCATGACCGGTTCTGTGGTGGGTCCAAAATGGTGTGAGGAGGCATTTCTTTCTTTGCTAGCCAGAGGTAACCAGTGTGAGACCATATGCTGGTGCAGTGGGCCCTGGGTTCCTTCTGATGCATGTCAATGATAGGCCTTGTGTGGCTGAAGTGTGTCAGCAGTTCCTGCATGATGAAGGCATTGAGGCTATGGGCTGGCCTGCCCATTTCCTAGACCTGAATCCACTCTAGCACATTTATAACATCATGTCTCATTCTATCTACCAATGCCATGTTGCACCACAAACTGTTCAAGAGTTGACTGATCCAGGACTGGGAGAAGATCACTCAGGAGAACACCTGACGCCTCTTCAGGAGCTTTGTTGGAAGGTCATACAAGCATGTGGAAGCTACACACATTACTGAGCCTCATTTTAACTTGAGGAATTTCCACTGATGTTTGATCAGCCAGTAATGTTATTTTCCAATATAATATAAGTATAATTCCATTTCCAGATCATTTTTATGTTATTTTATTCTCAATGCATTCTACTATGTAACGAATAAAGACTTTCAAACTAGAATATTTCACGAGATCTACGATGTGTTTTAGTGTTTCTAAGTATTATTTTGTAAATACAGGCGTATTTAATTTATTCATTAATTTTCTGGGGTTACGGGGAGGCTGGTGACCACCCGGCAACTCTGGGCGCAAGGGCAGGAATAGCCCTAGACAGGGCGCCAATCCATCGTAGGGCACATACACACTCAATCACACACATGTTCACACACTAACGTGGATGGATGTTCCCAGTTAAACTGGTCATACCACGATGCAAGCCTCCACCAGAAGCCAACCACCAGGGCAGACCAGGCAGATTTAAAAGACAAGGTCAGGATCAGCAATCCCTCAGTGATGGAATTCATGATGTTGCAATGATGTTGAAAATAAAAAGTTAATTATTATCCTAAAGATCACTTAAGTTTTGAATGGTTAATTCATAATGTATGCATTTATACAGTAACATGTACAGTATATTGCAGTTTGATACATTCTAGCCATCCTAACACAACATATCATTATGTTAGCATTTAAGCTGTAATAAAAACTCACCCAGCCAGCCTTACATTTTTGGGTTTTCCAAAGAGGCTGGTAATATATCTTATTAACAAATATAATTTATCACATGCTTGCCCAGCTTGATAATTTCCCCATATCCACCCTCGCTCACATTCCATTTAAATCCATTTATCTCTGTTCAGATTAAAATATTGGTTATTATGTTCCTTTTCAGTAAAGGCTTTAAGATGTTAACCAATTACACAAAATTGCAAAATGTATTCACTCTTCTTTCTTCAAAAGCATATGAATGTGAGTAAAATTCCATTCTTAATCTATAAGGTTTATATGATGTCAGCCCACCCACAGTTATAAACAACTTCTACTTATTTGGAAAGACTTTCCACAAAGTTTAGGAGTGTGAATGTTTGATCATTGTTCCAAAAGGGCATTTGGGAGGTTAGACAGAGATCTCTGTGTAGGCCAGTCAAGTTACATTCATCAATGTCTTTATGGACCATGATTTGTATCCTTGTGTGCATTCATATTGGTACAGGAAATGGCAATCCACATACTGCATCTACAAACTTGGGTCTGTCCAAAATCTCTTGATATGTTGAAGCATTAAGAGTTCCTTTCACTATAATAACTCCTGAAAAACAACCCCACAACATAATTTCTGCCATCAAAATTTACACTTGGCAACATGCAGTCAGACCGTTCTCCTGGCAAGCATCAAACCCAGACTAGTTATATAGATCACTTTAGAGTTTTCTTTACACCATATCATGTAATGCGTTGCATTGCACTTGGTGATGCAAGTCTTGGATGCAGCTGCTCGGCCATCAAAATCCATTATATAAGGCTTTTTACGTACTCTTTTGAGCTAATCTGAAGGGTCCATAAAGTTTGGAGATCTGCAGTGATTGAAGTGTTAACCACTTTTCATGAGGCTCCTCAGGATCTGCTGACTTTGTCATTTTACATGGCATGTCACATCCACTTTGTTATAATAGTACAGAAGACAAAAGGGGTTCAATATTTTACTATCAAGTTGTACCTAATATAGTGGCCGGTGAGTGTGTTTAAGTTGGTGATTTAACTTTAATGTCCCAGGTCTTTTGAGCCAAATATCAAAGTACGGCACTCTGAATGAACAGATTAAGAACACTTTCAGCTTGTGATAGTTCTCTCTCTTACACAAACAAACAAAAAACACATATAGATAAAGTGAAGATACATATTACAAGATAAATTGTTCATACTTATAATCCTTTATTATTTTATTTATTTTATTTATTTATGTAAGCTCCACATATAGTAGACAAACCTGCAATACCGAGCACCACCTCTGCACTACCAGAACAATTTGGCCACAAAAGGCTTTCCCACATTCATTTCCATTACTGATCAGATTTACCTGCAGCTTGTATCCCAGTATCCCCTTACCAATATCAGCAATCTCAAATTCACCACCAAGTAGACAAATGATCACACTACTACGCAGTATTAAAAAGCCTTGATAATTTTTGAAATTGAATTCTGTGACTCGATTTTATCGTTTATTCCTCTTAGCCTTACATATCTAACCTATTTGCGAATCGCCTAAACATTACCTGTTTACCACAGGGTTTATTGAAATACCATATACATTTGTCCAAACCTTTTATTAAAACCCTGCATTTGTATCCGATTGCAGCCTCTGTGGAAACGCATTATACTCAAAATGTGTACAGTGCTTTAGTCATCAAATAGTCTTTTTCCAGCATCTGACCTTATCTAAGGGCTCTGAGGCATTTTGACAGAAGGTAATTTCAGGCGTGCTGTAATACATGCCAGTCAATTTCATGTACAGTAAATGTCAATGCCACTGGTTGTCAGGGTCTTGCTTTTGGCACATACACTTGTCTAACCTATTGAAAATATGTAAATCAACATTGATGGTGATTGTTTTCAGGAAAAAAAGACTTCTTGTTGAATGTCAGTTATTCCAGACAGCTCTTGTTGCTGTTTGTTTGTTGTAATTCTAGCACATTTTGTTTTCAACATAAATGTGACAGGGATGTTAAAATGAATTTCCAACAACACTGATGCTTTTATTTTATGGAAATGGGTACAAATAACTCCAAAATATATCAGCAATAACTCCAAAATGATATAACCACGTTGTTATGACTTTGTAATTGTTAACTTTACACTTATTCATGTGACAATAGTTTATAAGTGAGACAGAGTTCAAGCCAAGTACTGAGCGGTTACAGAGGAGCTCTAGGTTTCCATGTACTGACCAGAGACAAGAAGTCTATAAATGCTTGTATACACCATTCCTGATGCTTTTCTGAGTACAATGTTTAGAACAAACACTAAGCATAAGACAATGCTGTACACACGGTGTGAACTAGAAAGGGTTGAGAGAGCTGTTTGAAGTTGCACCAATATTTTTGAGTTGCAGGTAAAATATTAGTATTGATATTACATGATAATAAAAAATAATGAATTAATTAAAATGACTTATTACCTGTTTAATAATTTCACAATGAAGACCTATTTTCATTTCAAGCACTTAATATATAATAAATGATGAGTGGATTAAAAACACTTAGATGAGAACCAGTTGACCTTTTTTTTTTATCATCAAGCAGACTTGATAAGGTGACAAGCATTCATATCCATGTCTACTGCAGCATATCCAGTAATTACCTATTGTGAAGCTCAACTGTTTTATCTGTCACAATTGAGTGAACTTCAGCTGGTTGATTTGAATAGTTTTTCCACGTTTGGTGCACCTGTGATACTATGGTACAGGAACAGACCATGAGTGCAGCTTTTGCTGAAACACTTTCACTACTTTCATCGTCAAATTGTTTATCAACGAAAGCTTAATATTTTTATCTGCTTTACACTGAACAGGTCACCAAGTTATATAAGAGATGAATGTGATGTAACCACCATTTGGGGCAATTTATCAGTGATCATCTAGTGATTGTTCAGTATAAATATGATATGCCTTTAGGTGGCATATAAATGCTGTGTATATATATATACTGTATATTAGTTTGAGGGATTAAGTCTTAGCACCAATAAGTAGCTAATGTTGGGTCCTTAAGCAAGGTCCAAAGCTCTCTTTATTACTGACCTTAAACAAACTGGGATAATATCTCTTATCTGATCATATATTATCCCTTTTCTTCCCTTACCAAGTGATGAGACATAAGTTAAATTAAGGGAGTTAAAATAGTTAAATGTACTTTGAAATAAAAATGAAAATATAATTAAATTTATCAAGACCATCAACAAATATGTGTTTTTTTGCAAAACATATCATTAGTCTACAACAATCTTTTCTTTGCAAATTATTCTGAACTCGCTGAAAGGTTGAGAAGACCTGTTATTCTATGACCCAAATCTTAAAACTGATTCTATTCCCAATACAACATAGACAACATATCAAATGTCGAAAGTGAGACATTTTGAAATTTCATGCCAAATATTGGCTTATTTGAAATGTTGTGACAGCAACACATCTAAAAAAAGTTGGGACGAGGCAATAACAGTGAAAAATTGTTTAAACATATCATCATCTACAGTACATAATATTGTCAAAGATTTAGAGAATCTAGAAGAATCTCTGTGCGTACAGGTCAAGGCCAGAAAACCATAATAGGTGCTAATGATCTTCAGGCCATTAGATGGCACTGCATCACATACAGGCATGCTTCTGTATTGGAAAGCACAAAATGTACTCAGGAATATTTCCAGAGAACATTATCTGTGAAAACAATTCATTGTGCCATCAGCTGTTGCCAGATCCAGAAGCGCAGATGTCTTCTCTGGGTTAAGACTCATGGACATAGACTGTGGCAAACTGGAAAACTCTTTTGTGGTCAGACAAATCAATGCATTAGTGCATGTGACATGGCAGCTTACACATCTGGAAGGACACCATCAATGCTGAAAGGTATATACAGGCTCTAGAGCAACATGCTCCTATCCTTTGTGAACAACTCTGTAAGCAAACAGTCCAACAGATTAAGAGCAGTATTTCTATGTGTACCATATATTACCACATAGGCTCAAGAAAACTTCAGTGTCAGTCAACACATTTTGTTGCTCCATTCACAAGTGCAATTTAAAACTCTACTATGTAAAGAGAAAGCCGTATATTGATAACACTTAGAAACGCTGCCGGTTCTCTGGGCCCGAGCTCATCTGAGATGAACTGTTGCAAAGTGGAAAAGTGTCCTGTGGTCTGACATTTTAAAATTTAAATTGTTTTGGAAATCATGGACGTTGTGTCCTCCAGGCCAAAGAGGAAAAAGACTGTCTGGATTGTTATCAGTGCAATGTTCAAAGGCATCATCTCTGATAGTATGGGGGTGTGTTAGTACTTGCTTGGGTAACTTGCACATCTGGGAAGGCACCATTAATACTAAATAATACATACAGTCTTTGGAGCAACATATCGTGCCATTCCGGCAATGCCTTTTTCAGCAAGACAATGCCAAGCCACATTCACAAAATACAACTGAGACCCTGGACTGTTAAAGTTGCACTTCAAGCAA
>JAOUQV010000043.1:4005122-4023978 GCA_028565295.1 Aspidoras spilotus
TCTTGTGTTGCTAGACCTGAATGTAGAGTGCAGCTTTTGATACCATTAATCACTCTATTTTCCTTCAGAGTTAAGGGAACAGTTCTGGTTAAGATATTATTTGTCAGAACGCAATCAGTATGTAGATTTAAAGGGAAACCCCTCTAAGCTATGTATTGTAAAATGTGGTGTCCCACAAGGCTCTGTATTAGGCCTATTGCTTTTTTCATTGTATATGCTGCCTCTGGGAAGAATCATTCAAATAAATGGTATTAATTTTCACTGTTATGCAGAGGACACGCAGCTGTATCTTTTACAAAGACATCATCATAATAAAGTTGAGGAATGTGTAAAGGACATTAGACAATGGATGCAAAAAACTTTCTCCTTCTTAACTTCTTAGACCCCATACAGCTAGAAAAAAGCTTTCTAATGTTTAACTCTGGATGGTAGTTCAGTAACACAAGATCTTGGTGTTATTATTGACTCCTGTCTCTTATGTAGTTAACATTACCAGGACAGCATTCTTTCATCTTAGAAACATTGCTAAGAAACACACTGTTACTACACAATGCTGAAATATTAAACCACGCCTTTGTCACCTCCATATTGGACTAGTAATGGCTTAGTGTCTGGGTGCTCGGGCAGGTGTTTACAAAAACGTCAGTTAGTGCAAAATGAGTTCTTACTAGAAATAAAAAATATGATCATATAATCCCAGTCTTAACTACACTCCATTGGCTTCCAATTAAATTCCGCAGACTATAAAATTCTACTAATCGCATATAAAGCTCTAAATGGTCTCGCCCACAATATCTAAGTGAACTACTAATATTTCATGATCCACCTTGACTACTGCGTTTAAAATGTGCAGGCTGCTTGCAGGTTCCTATAATAATGAAAGTTACAGCAGGTAGCAGAGCTTTCTCTTACAAAAGCCCCCAAGTAATGGAACAGCCTTTCAGCTAACGTTCGGGACTCAGACACAGTTTCTATGTTTAAATCTACACTTAAGACATATTTGTTTAGCCAAGTATTCTGCTTATAGCATTAGTCCATCTTAGGTGAAAGTGCAGACCTGGAAGGTTAACTATACTGCTCTTGCTAGTCTCAGTGGAATTTACAATCTATCACATGCCACAGTTCTTAAATTAGTTCTTTACTATGATCATGTCTAATCATTTCTTTTTCTCTCTTCTGCCTGAGATTTACACACTACCACTGAAAGAATGCTGAGTCGACTTCGTCTCCAACACCCTCCGATCCACCTGGATAGTAAATTCTACACACTCCTTCACAGACTCTTTTTCAAGTTGTTAATCAGATATAACCCAAATGAGGATGGGGTTCCCCTATGAGTCTGTTTCCTCTTAAGGTTTCTTCCTTATAGCATCTCAGGGTGTTTTTCCTTGCCACTGTCGCCATTGGCTTGGTCGTTGGGGAAAAAATTAATCTTATCATAGTTCAAATGTATTTTTATAAACTTGTTAAGCTGCTTTGTGACAATGTTCCATTGTAAAAAGCGCTATATAAATAAAATTGAATTGAATGACAGGATTTTTTGTGTACAGGAGACAAAGTGAAAGGGAAGCAGGGATTGAAGCATTAGTGCAGGTTTTTAACTGTTCTATCCTGTGTATAGGAAGAGAAATGGAGAACTGTGGTCCTGAAGGCGGACTATAAAAAGAATGTCATATAGGGTGATGAGTTTGAAGCTAAAAATTGAAGGTTTAATGTTGCTATGCACCACAAGTCGGCTGTGAATGAGAGGAAAAAGAGGGGTTCTGGAAGGAGATAGACAACGTGCTAGAGAACATTTTCAGAGTGGAGAGAGTGTAGATTTCAATTGTTATGTTGGTGAACGAAACAAATGAGATGTGGAGGTGATGGGCAAGTTTGGTGTTAAGGATAGGAACCTAAAAGAACAGGTAGTGACGGATTTTGCAAAGAGGATGGAAATGGATGTAGTAAACACACATTTCCAAAAGGAGGAGAAGCACAGGGTGACCTAAAATGAGAAAGGAAGAATCTTTTAGGAGTTCAGAGACGAGTTGAGTAAGGCTTTGGGTGGTAGTAAAGAGCTTTCAGATGACGGTAACAACAACAGTGATTAAAGAGACAGGCAGAAAGGTAATTGGTGTGTCATCTGGATAGGCGAAAGGCAGCAAACCAACCTGGTGGTGGAACAAGGAAGAGATTATTCCGAGAAAGATGTTAAAAAAGAAGAAATGGGCCAGGGAGAGGACTGAGGAAAGTAAAGTTAACAACGAAGAAATGGTCAAGGGAGAGGACTGAGAAAAGTAAGCAGGAATATTGGGAGATGCAGCGTAGGACAAAGCAGGAAGTAGCAAAGAAGGCCTATGATGAGTTATTTTATAGGTTAGGCAGTAAGGTAGAAGAAAAGGATATGTACTATCAGCTGGTGAGACAGAGAGATAGAGTGGAAAACTACTGTATGTGCAACCTGTCAGGTGATCAAGGATAAAAATGAAAATGTAGTGACATTGGAGGAGAGAGTGTTTGAAAGAATGAATAAGTATTTTGAGAAGCTTATGAATGAAAAGAATGACAGAGAAAGAAGAGAGGAAACTTTGAAACAGGAGGTAGAAAAGATTAGCAAGGATGAAGTGAGGAAAGTATTAAAAAGGATAAAGAAGAGAAAGGCATTGGGACAAGATGTGACTGTTTGTGAGCATCAGTATGGTTTCATGCCAAGAAAGAGCACCACATGTGATTTTTGCTTTGAGAATGCTTATGGAGAGGTCTGGATAAAGTCAGAAAAAGCTCCACTCTGTCCTTGTTAAATTAGAGATAGCTTATGACAGGGTGCAGAGGAAAGAACTGTGGTGTTGTGTAAGAAAACATACATGAAAAGTATGTTAGACTGGTTCAGGACATGTATAAGAACATCATGACAGTGGTGAGATGTTCTATAAGAGAGAGAGCTTCAAGGTGGAGGTGGGACTACATCAAGGATAGGTTCTAAGCCCCTTCTTGTTTGCTCTGGTGATGGACAGACTAACAGTTGAAGTCAGACAGGAATCACCATAGACTGTGATCTGTAATGAGAGCAGGAAACAGCTAGAAGAGAACTCGGTGGAGGTGGAAGTATGCTCTGGAAAGGATTGGAATGAAATACAACTGTAGTAAGACAGAGTATGTGTGTGTGTGTGTGAATGAGAGGAAGGCAGGTATAACAGTTAGGCTAGAGGGAGATGTGGTCAAAAGTGTTCAACATGCAGATTGCTGGTGTGAGAGCAGAACCTGCAGAGAACAGAGTAAGGTGGAAAAGATTGACTTGGTGATAAAGGGAGAGAACAAAAGAAGAAATATTTTTTACTGACAAAATAAAATATGTATTTAAAACAGTTGCACTAACACTTCTGAACAGTACTGCAATTCACTGTTTGACATCAGGTCATTTACATAGACTTCTGGATTATTTTATTTAAATCTTGGAACTACTACTGTATATACTGTATATTTTACATTCTCAAACCTGATTCTAGTTGTTGACAGTTTTTCACCCAGCACTGTATTTTTCTTATTTACAATCTACCCAAATATTTACAAAGCAATGTGTAGTTAACTCTTGGGTAGGGTTAAACAAGTTCCTATTGACTTTTCATGTTCCTGGCTTTGATTGGCAACCATTACCAGGTTCATGTAATACTGTGCTTTCTTCAGATTTGCAGTTGGCTGCTTAAGTGCTGTGAAGTGTTTGCAGTGCGGCTTACTGAATTAATGTCACGTATGTGCTTGTAGCAGCGTGTGCCAATGTTAACATTAATCCTGATTAATCCCAATTACCCAAACATACTTACTTTTATGAAGCTTCGTGTCAAAATGATCCACACCCAATTTTCGCCTTCACTGTTTAGTACTGACCTTCAGCACCTCATCAGCTAATGTAAATAAGTAGGAGCAATTTCTGTATGGAATGCCTGAAGTAAAACCACTTAAGAAGTAGACATCAAGTAATTTGTCCTGGTGTAATGTATGTTTTTATCTGCTTTTTTACATCATTATGTGGTATTAGCTTTAAGCAAACAGATTGGGGACTGTATGGGGCAAGAGTGATGTAGAAGGTGCAAAGAGGTTCTCCAAATTCAGACTTTCTGCAATTCCAGCTGTTGAAACCATGGAATGCCTTTTTCCCCTTTTTTCACTTTCTCCTATTTTCCCTGTTCTGCTTGGCTTCAATTAGAACAGGGACTGTATGGGTTTTAAGGGGGTGGTTTAAACATAACTCTATGTCCCTCTCTAGACCATTTGCTGTTGTTTCTACTGTTTAACATAAAGAATATAAACATGTAACCAGCTGTGATTGAGAGATTAATGACTTTCTGTATGCAAGTTCCATGGACTAGTCAAATTCATAGTAGTCTACGAGTCTTGTGGCGATCATGGAGTGTTCTTCTTTAAAATTGGTTATGATTTTACTTCAGCAGGAATGAAAATAAACACAGATTCATTATTAAAACCAGTAAGAAGGACAACCAATTCCCAACACTGTCCAAGCTGTCTGAAATATATTGTTTTTGCCCCAACAGGGTAGAATAACAGGATTAAAGCAGCATATTGGTGTACTATGCACTGTGCCAAAGTAAATACCGCACTGTGGACAAAATTGATATGTTGTCTCAGATACCATCTAGGGAAAATAAAGACCAAAAATCCCTCAAAAATTGTCTTATATAAAAAGCCAAGCAGTTGTTAAGAAAAAGAAGCCATTCACAGATCTTCATCCTAGTGATATAAATATAAAACATAGGAACAAATTCAAACTTTGTCATACATAATAGTGCATTCTGAATATTGAATAATAAACTTTCTGTATACTTACCTGTCATGCCCACCAATGAGCTATATACAGTATGTAGAAGAGGGTAGATAGCCATTTCATCTGTTACAGATATGATTGTCTGGCTTTACATTTATTGAAATAAGCAAGTGTGAAAATGGGATCATTGCTGGACACTAAGAAATGATCGCTATTTTTGTTAGTAATTGTCATATAACAAAGAAGGGGAAGCGATGTTTGATTTTTAACCTTTGTCATTGGTTTTGGTTATATACTGTTGTAAATAAGGGCTGAGTGATTGAAGGGAAATGGAATGTAAGCAAAACAAATAAGGGAGAATTTGAGATAAAATCCACTATTACATGAAAGTCAACTGTTACTAAAACACTAGCCATACATTTTTAAAATAATAACAATAGTTATTTGTTACATACACATCAGCTTCTTAATTGGGGTCAGAGAGCAGGGATAGCCCCAGCACTGCACCCCTGGAGAACAGAGGTTCAAGGGCCTTGCTCTGGGAACCAACAGTGGAAGCTCAGCTGACCTTCCGATCACTATCCCAGAGCCTTGAACTTACCACTTGTACTTTTCAAAATATTGATAATGAGTTGCATAATTTTGCACAATTATATCCCCCATTTATTGTTTAAATTCAAATGGTTATAAGAAACATGTACTACCAGCAGATTTACAGAAATATGATCTTTAATGAGCTTACTTGTGGTGACCAGGAAAAGCCTTCCAGCGACGCGCTTTTCTTGCAGTCCATCCACACAGTTAGTACTTTACACTCTCTGTACAGAAGTGATAACTTCTGACCTCTCAATCAATATATGATTGGAGCACACTTCCAGCCCCTCTTACTCATTAAAACAATTTCAACGTCTCACACTCTGTATCTATCTGTTCTGCATTTTGAGCCCCCATTATAAATCGGTGTTGTATTCAGGTTCATATAAATTATTATAAAGTACTGTGCAAAAGCCTTAAGCATGGGATATAATTGCTCTTTGTACATACTTTTGCTCTTTGTACCAACACATAACACACGCAGCACGTAGCCCATGACAAGGCACACACAGAAACACAGAAACACAGGAGAACAGAGAAAAAGGCAATGTGCACAGGAAAACATAGTCTCACCTTACCCTACCTGTGCCAGACACATATACCTCGGCCTAAGCCCACCTCCAGGAACCGCTAATCGGCTTCAGAGTACCATTGTCCCTGACTAACTTACATGTATAAGAGAGAGTTAATAATGGTGTGACACCGAAGTCTAAGATCTGAGCTGCTTAAATAACATCCGACTCAGGTGTCACCATAATTGGCGTTGTAGCGTCAGTCACCATGACGCTGCCTTTCTCTCCTGCTGCCTACACCAGAGTGCTAACAATGGAGCGCCTCCACCGCCCCTGGTGCCTCACAGCGGTATCTGACCCATAACATGAATG
This sequence comes from Aspidoras spilotus, assembly GCA_028565295.1. Taxonomy (NCBI): domain Eukaryota; kingdom Metazoa; phylum Chordata; class Actinopteri; order Siluriformes; family Callichthyidae; genus Aspidoras; species Aspidoras spilotus. The sequence goes on from JAOUQV010000043.1 coordinate 4,011,363, forward strand.
TAGAGACGATGACAGGGAAAGGTAGGGAACTGGCTGCTAGGTTGGAAAGAAAAAAGGTAGATATTTTGTGTGTGCAGGAGACAAAGTGGAAGGTCCAAATCACTGGTGCAGTTTGTAAATTGTTTTATCATGGTGTGGATAGGAAGAGAAATGGTGTTGGGGTTCTTAAGGAGGACTATGCAAAGAGTGTTGTTGAGGTGAAAATGGTGTCAGATAGGGTGATGAGTTTGAAGCTAGAAATTGAAGGTGTAATTGTGAATGTTATCAGTGGCTATGGAGTTGGATGTGATTTGTAGGAGAAAGAGAGATTCTGAAGAGAGCTAGATGAAGTGGTAAAGAGCATTCCAAGAGAGAAGAGAGTCGTGATCGGTGTAGATTTCAATGGATATGTTGGTGAAGGAAACAAAGGAGATGAGGACGTAATAGGCTACTTTAGTGTTAAGGATAGAAAACTAAGGAGGACAGATGGTTGGTGGATTTTGCAAAAAGTATGGAAATGGCTGTGGTTAACACATATCATATATAAATGAAAATGTACTGACAGGTGAGGAGAGGGTGAGAAAAAGATTGGAAGGAGTATTTCGAGTAGCTGATGAATGAAGAGAATCACAGGGAAAATATGGAAGAGGAGGTAGCAAAGATTGGCAAGGATGAAGTACGGAAAACTTTGAACAGGATGAAGAAGTGAAAAGCAGTTGGACCTGATGACATACCAGGGAGAATTGCTAACAAAGGTGCAGAAGTTCAGGTAATTGGGATCAACTCTTCAGGGAAATAGGGACTGTGGACAGGAGGTGAAGAAACGAGTACAGGCAGGATGGAGTGGATACGGAAGAGTGTTAGAAGTGATGTGTGACATAATGGTTGCATCAAAAGTAAAGGTATATAAGAGAGTAGTGAGACCAGCCTTGTTGTATGTTTTGGAGTCAGTAGCACTTACAAAGAGACAGGAAGCAGAGCTGGAGGTTGCAGAGCTTAAGAGGTTCTTGTTGGGAGTGACCAGGATGGACAGGATTAGGAATCAGAACAATAGAGGGACAGCACAGGTTGGAAAATTGGTTAGCAGACTAATTTTGGTTAGCAAAGTTACAATTGGTCAACATTTGCAGAGAACATTTGTAGAGAAGGGACAGTGGATATATTGGTAGGAGGATGGAGCTGCCAGGCAGGAGACATAGAGGAAGACCAAAGAGGATATATATGGATGTGGTCAATGTGGACATGCAGAAGATGCAGAAAACAGAGTGAGATGGAAAGGATTGATTCACTGTGGCGACCCCTGAATAAGGGAGAGGCCGAAAGAAAAAGAAGTATTTACACATACAAATTTTGTCTGTATCAGGGTAACTAAACATACCTCTGCATGATGTTTATAGATAATAAATAAATCAGATAGCCTAAGATGACACCACATACAAGAAAAGATCATTTTAACTTACCAATTAATTCAGAATTTATAAAAAAATATTAAGGAATGAATATATATCGGAAACCATTTGGGCAATCAGAATCAAAAGTCTGTATTCAGTCACACGTTTGGCAATCTACAAGCACACTAATAAGTGAAGTGAGCAAACAATAGTGTCAAAAACCAGACAAGGTTGTTCTGGTCTGGTCTGTTGTGCATTTCTTGTGTTCCTTCTTAGAAGTGGCTTCTTTGTAGCAATTAGAACCATAAAGTCCAGATTCACAAAGTCTTCTCTGAACAGTTAATTTTGATATGTTTGTGCTACTTTAACTCTGTAAAGCAGTCAGGTGGTCTCATGTCTGTTGTGAGGCTGGTAACCGATGAACATATCTTGTGCAACAGAGGTAACTCTTCGGGCAGTCCTGATGAGAGCTAGCTACATCGTAAAGTTGGATGGTCTTTGCGACTGCATTTTATGAAACTTTCAAAGTTCTTTTTCGAATTGACTGACCTTCATTTCTTAAAGTAATGCTGAAATGCCATTTTTCTTCACTTAGTTGAGTAGTTCTTGCTATTACATGGATAACATTACTTAAATAGGGTTATTCACTGTCTACCATCTCTACCACTTCACAACACAACTGATGGTCTCAAACACAATAAAACACAATAGCATTGTCTCTTGACAATGCACAGCTATTAACTGAAAACCATTACAGGTGAGTACCTAATGAAGCTGACTGAGAGAATGCCAAGGATTTGCACAGCTGTATTCAAAGTAAAAGTTGCATACTTTGAAGAATCTAACATATAAAACAAATTTAGTTTTGTTTAACACTTTTTTCAGTTTTCTACATGATTTCTTATGTGTTTCTTTATAGTTTAAATGTCTTCCGTATGAATTTCCAATGTATGAAAAAACATTGGACGCATGTCCAAACTTGTACTATACATGTTAGTTAATTGGTGTCTCTGTGTGGATAAGCAGAAGGTAATAGATATATGGATAGATTTCAATGTTATACATTATGTAATTTTGCATACTGCATACAAAATTAATATTTTTATAGTAATGCAAAAGTAATGCAATCAGTTGCACTGGACTAGAAAAGTAATAAAAGATCAGGAATAAATTACCATCCAATCACTTGGGTGAACAAACACAAAGGTTTTATCAGGATTTAAAATTCCGGTAGTAGTATTTTTGCTTGAATAAGTGTGTTGAATGAAGTTCTCTGTGAACAGACTATAACTGATATTTTTAGATATCCATGTGCTTTGATAAGTTGCTGTATTTTTAATAAAACAGATTACAAGGGCCACATGTCATTTTCTATTTTGCTTTAGTCTGGTAACTAAAGCCACATCTTTCTTGCTCTTTTGCTTCATAAATATACTCTGTCTGCCAGTTTATCTTTGTCTCTGACAGCAGTATTCCCTGCACTGCGGTTTCTAAAGAATCGGTAATGGACAATTTCTTTCAGTTAACCCCATGCCCAAGAACTTTGGCCCGTCTCTCTTTTAAAATTAATCTACCTATTTATATGCGTTATAACTCACTACGTTTTGTGCCTCTCCAGATCTATGTTTATAAAGCACTGCAACTTCTCCACTTATTTATTATATCTGCTTACAGACTTGCTTTTTAAAGACAGATGGTAAGTGCTGAGGTTCGCTAACTGTTCTGCCCAAATAGAAACATTTGGGATCCCAACAAAAAGGAAAAACCTAGTAGCCAATATGTTTTGCGCATTTGATGTTGTCCCCGGAGGAACTATGGGACCAGCTGTTATAAAGCAATCAATATGCTTGTGCACGTCAAATATGATTAGGGGAGTTTTGCTGTACTCACGATGAAGAATTAAAGCTGACCTGTATTCTAGGAATGCTGACTCCTTCGACTTACCATTATTCCTCTAATAAACACCAAAAGGATGGATAGCCTTGCTTCACCGCTCAGATGTGGACTTTTAACTCCAAACACAATCTGGTTAACTTGGCAAAAGTGAATGTGCAACTGGCATCTGTGCACTGAATTCCCTTGTAAAGAATTGATTCTGTTCATATGGAACGAACCACATTTTTACTCTATTAGGGAAACTCCAGCTCTATCCAAAAAATAAAAACAGACACATTGGAATTTTAGAAACAGATTGTATATGAGATTACCCACGTCTTGGGCTCACCACTTACTCAGAACTACATGGAACAATAACTGAATTAGGAACACCTGGATAATCGCTGGTTGGTCCAACTTTCATTAATTACAACATACAGACTATTGGGAAACAGACTTAACAATATGCTGACAGTTCTCCATATGCACACTGACCATTGCCAGCTGAAGCAGCACTATTTATTAGCCCCTCTAATTTAACCTCTCTGATCAACCACGCAAGGCTGCCCGCTGCGTGTTTTTCAGCTGGATGTTTGTCAGTGGTTGATCTACTCTTAGTACACCTGTGAAATAACCCATAAGTGCAGCTGTTGCTGAAACAGTGGAACCACACCTCTGGGTTTCATCTATCTGTCTATGTACAAAGTCACTCAATTCGATCCGTTACCCATACCTGGTACATTTTACCTTCTGCTGTGCAATGAAAAGATCAAAACCTAATAGGAGAGCCTATTACCTAATTACCAAGTAGGGCACGTTATCTGTGATCACATCCTAATCCAGTATTGGTTCGGGGTGATTATGATTAAGGATAAAGATTTTCTCATATTACTTATATTCCAAACTAATCTCCTTAGCTGAGTTGAGTGATGTTGCCGATTAGTTAGAAATTTGCACTTTTACACAGATGTCTTTAAATAAACCTTTAAAATATCTAAAATAATAATTTTTGTTTTTTTTTAATTAAATTAAATCAGATAGTAACCAGGCACAGTCAAAGATGTGTGGCTTAAACTTCTAAAGGAGGACAGAGTTAAAGAAATAAAAGAAGAACAGGAAAAAGGAAAAAAAAAAATATAGACAGAATTTGTGGCAGTGATTGAGTGGACTTGAAATAGACTTCTGGATTTGGACCGCAGGGTGCGGCAGTGTCACCAGGCGTGCGTGTGTGTGTGTGTGTGCGCACACCACTGATCTTGTCATACTGTATATGAGGTTTTTGGGCAAAGAGTGTATGATGTAGACAGTTTGGCAGATCTCAAACGTGTGGCTCTAGTTTGGAACAATATATTTTAAGGCACACTATAATTTAATATATCCACATACCCCCTGTCTCTTTCTGCATTTCTACATTTTAATCTTTACATTGCTAATTTTTTGTTGTTCTCTTGATTTATTTCCTTTCAGCCCTGTTCTATTCATAAATGAAGACTTCTGTCATAATAATTTGCGGTGCCAAACCACTAGTACCTAAGTAAACTTCCTGTGAAATAGTGTAATTAATGCCAACTGCCCTATATTCAAGTCATTCAAGTCAGGATGATGAGAAAATACTATATTTATTTTTATTTTGTCTATTATTTTGTCATTTATGTTTCATTTATTTATTTTCTTCCGCTAAATCAAGAAGGGGTCAGGGTCCAGCTGGTGCACACAGAAACAACCCTACACAGAGTGGCAAAATTATCGTAGGGCACATACACACAGTCAAACACAGAGGACCACTTTAGAGACACAAATTAATCTAGCATGCATGTCTTTGGAATGCAGGAGGAAACCCACATGAACATGGGGAGAAGACGCAAATCCAGGAATCGAACCTGGTCCTTCTTGCTGTGAGGCAACAGCACTACAACTTCAGGCCATGTTGTTTTCCAACCACAACTATTATCAATATAACCAAAGTGAAGCCAGGAGCATTAGGAAAACGGGTTTGATTCCCCAGGGCTGCAATTGCTGACAAGATACTGGGATGCTCAGTAAGCTTATCCCTAGCCCAGGGAGCACATCTGTGCAATGAACCATCGAAAAGTGATGACATAGTATGACATCACAAACGAAGAATAGATTTTATTGTTTGTCTAAATGCAGTGTAAAAGCTGTTGGGATTTGTATTGTTTTAAGTATTCATTTTAAATGCCTCTTCTTTAATAGTGCTGAAAGATGTATGAACTTTTTAGAATTATTTATTTCTGCACAAATTGGACTTTGAATTCATAAGATTTTCAAACATGTCCTAAAAGTACTTAAAGATTACCAAATCAAACAAATAATACTCCAATTCCCAAGTTCCAAGTTGGGACGTTGTGTAAAACATCAATAAAACAGAATAAAATGATTTGAAAATCCATATTCAAAACACTACAAAGACAAGATATTTAATTTTTAAACAGATAAACATTTTGCAAATATTCGCTCATCTTTCATATGATGCCTGAAACACATTCCAAAAAAGGTGGACAGGAGCCAAGCAAAGACTGGGAAAGTTGAGGAATGCTCAAAAAACACCTGTTCTACAAGTAAACAAGTTAATTAAAAACTGATGAGAGTCATAATGAAGGCTCAGTCATTTACAAGCATGGATGGGGCGAGTTTCATTGCTTTGTAAGCAACTGTGTGAGCAAATACTTAACAGTTTAAGATTAACATTTGTCCATCATTTCATTAAAAGATTTATAGAATCTAGAGAAATCTTTGCAAGTAAGTGGCAAAGCCAAAGACCAACATTGAATCAATGTTGAACACTTCTTCAGGCAGCACTTCATTAAAAAACCATCAACATTATGTAAAAAATATTATCACATGGGCACTGGAACATTTTAGAAAACCATTGTCAGTGAACACAGTTCATCGCTCCATCTACAAGAGCAAGTTAAAACTCTAAAAATTTAAAAAAGCCATATATCAACAACACCCAAAAATGCTGCTGGCTTCTCTGGGCTTGAGCTCATCTAAAATAGATTGATGTAAAGTGGAAAAGTGTCATGTTGGCTGATGAGTCCACATTTCACATTGTTTTTGTAAACCATAGACATAGTGTCTGCTGGGCCAAAGAGAGAAAAGACTGTCCCGATTGTTATCAGCACAAAGTTAAAAGTCAGTCTCTGTTGCTTTGGGGTGTGTTACTGCCCATGGTATGGGTAACTTGCTCATCTGTGAAGGCACCATTAATGCTGAAAGGAACATACAGGTTCCTTACAAGTTATGTCTTTTTCAGGGATTTTCTGCTTGTTTGAGCAAGAAAACGTCCAGCCACACAGCATGGCTTTATAGTAAAAGAGTGTGGGTACTAAATTGGCCTGCATGCAGTACAGACCGGTCTTGCATTGAAAATGTCTGGCACATTACAAAGTGCAAAATGTGATTGTTGAGCAACTGAAGTTGTACATCAAGCAAGAATGCGAAAGAATTTTACCTACAAACAGAATTGTACCTCTGTTCCCTAATTCCATAACAGTCAAAAACATGCCCCTGTTCCAATTTTTTTTGAATGTCTTGCACACATCAAATAAAAATGAGTGAATATTTACAAAAAACAATCAAGTTAAATACATTAAATACTTTTTCTCAGAGTAATTAATTGAATATGGTTTGAAAAGGATTTGCAAAGCACTGTATTCTGTTTTTATTTATGTTTTATCAATGCCCTAACTTTGTTGGATTGTGTTTGTGTTTTGGATCTGCATTGTGCTATCAGCGTGCTATGATCACATCAATGATCCACAGTGCAAAAAAATGGCCCCACTTGTGATTTGCACAAAAAGAGCAGTGTGTGGACAGATATTTAAAGATAATGTTGGTATGAAACTATATGTAATAGATCATGATAGATGTGTGTTATTAAACATGGGTAGAGAAACTCACAGAATATAAGTAAGAAATGCTTTCTATTTTTTGGGGAATCTAATCCAGTGTTGCATGCCAATCAATGGAATGACGTAGGTCAACCTTTGCATTACGAATTAAGATGGAGGTCAGGGGTCATATAATGAGATAACCATCAGGTATGGTTGGGGGTCCTGTTTTACGTAATGAAAAGTGATGTAGTAAAATTTGATTTTCGCAATTTCAAAAAGGTTTCAATATCATCTCTAAAATATTTTCATTAATGCAAAGTCAGGCAGATTAAGTACAAATGGAGGAAACTCTAGACAAGCATTACCCTGCCCACACTTAATCATCCATCAATATCTCTTTATCTACATTGTGTAATTATTTGATAATGTTTTAGGTCAAATTTGGTAGAAATATTCATCTACTTAAGGGTTCCTAAACTGTCAAGCACTACTGTTTTTGTGTGTCACAGCTTGCCTTGAACCAATCCATGGCTTCAAAGGTTGTGAACGTGTCACTTTATTTGTCTTTCTAATTAAACAATACAAAAACTTATCCATGTACTCCATGTCATATGAATACAATGACATTATGTGCTGCAGGTAAAAACTGGGACCCATAACATCGTAATTATCAGATTATATGTCATATAGGGAGGTAAGAACAAAAGGCATAGTAAAAAAATGTAACAAAATTAACAGCGAATGCGATGTGAAAACAAGAACTTAAACATAATGTGAAAAACCTGAAGTTAAATACATTTTCTCTTCTTTTGTACATTCTCTGTAAACCCTAGATATAAAGTACAACCCCAATTTCAGTGAAGTTGGGACGTAAATAAAGACGTAATACAATATTTACAAATCCATTATTTCAACCCATATTTGATAGAAAACAATTTGAAATGTGAACTCGTCAAACCACATGACACTTTTTCACTTTGTGTCAGTCCATCTCAGATAAGCTCAGGCACAAAAAGGCCAGAAGCGTTTCTCAGTGTTGTTGATATATGGTATGGATTGCATGGTAGTGTTGCATGTATAGATGGAGCGACAAACTCTGTTCACTAATAATGGTTTTATTATAAGTGTTCCTGAGCGCATGTGTTACAGAATTATATATATAACTCTGCGTTACAGAATTATATCTATTTTTAATGCTGTGCCGTTTGAGCGTTTAAAGGTCACAGGCATTCAATGTTGTTTTTGGCCTTACAGCTTTGTTTGGCATTTAACATAGCCACAATAGTGATAAATTCTATGTCCTCTGTGCTTGTTGGATGTGCATAATAATTTGCTTCCATCATTTTGATGTGTAATATTTTATTTCATCATTATAGATATCTAGCGACCTGGAACCCGATCTATTAATATGACTCATCATTGCTGCAATGGCACATCTGAATTGATAATAATAATAATAATAATAACTAAAAATAAGAAGACAGATTTCGATGAAGCAGTTTTACATTTTTTCATATCCTTATATTGGATGCGCAATATGTTTTATAAGTAATCATTGGTGCTAAATGGTGCCATTTAAATTCTAATTTGCAAAAACTTGAGAAATAATGCAAAATCACAGGACCTGAATTGATTGCTTCTGAGCAGATGAATGTGTGGCTGAGGGATCACATTGACAGACACATCTACTGTATGTCACTTTGAAAATAAAAAAATAAAAAAATGAACTGATGGACAGTGATCACTAGAGAGAGGTGCAAAGAGTGTGCATGACACTTAATGAAGTATTACAAACCCGATTCCAAAAAAGCTGGGACAAACTACAAACTGTAAATGAAAATATTGAATGATTTTGTAATCATAATAGAACATAGACAACATATCATATGTGAGACATTTTAAAATTTCATGCCAAAATGGGCTTATTTGGAATTTTGTCACAGTAACACATCTCAAAAAAGTTGTCAATAAGAGGCCGGAAAAAGTGCAAAAAAGGAACAGCTGGAGAACCAATTGGCAATAGGTTGTTAACATGACTGGGTATAAAAAGAGCACCTTGGAATGGCAGTGGCTCTTAGAAATAAAGATGGGAAGAGGATCACTAATCGCCCTAATTCTTCACCAACAAATAGTGGAGCAATATCACAAAGGAGTTTGACAATATAAAATTGCTAAGAGTTTAAACATATCATCTTCTACAGTGCATAATATTATCAAAAGAATCTAGAAGAATCTAGAAGAATCTCTGTGGGTAAGGGTTAAGGACGGAAAACCGTACTGGTTTCCTGTGATCTTCAGGCCCTTAGACAGCACTACATCACATACAGGCATGCTTTTGTATTGGAAAACTCTATAGTAAAAGAAAAAAACGTATTTAAAGAAGATCTAGAAATGCACACGTCTTCTCTGGGCAAAGGCTCATTTAAAATAGACTGTTGTTTCCACAAAGTGGAAAACTGTTCTGTGGTCAGACAAATCAAAATATGAAGTTCTTTGTGGAAATAAAGGACGCCATATCATTCGAACTAAAAAGGAGAAGGACAATCCAAGTTGTTATCACCGCGCAGTTCTCATCATCTCTGATGGTATAGGTTATATTAGTGCATGTGACATGGCAGCTTACAAATCTGGAAAGACACTATCAATGCTGAAAGGTATATCCAGGTTCAAGAGCATTATATGCTCCCATCCAAATGATGTATTTTTCATGGAAGACCTTGCATTTTCTAGCATAACAAGGCCAAACCACATACTGCATCAATTACAGCATCATGGCTGTGTAGAAAAAGGGTCCGGGTATTGAACTGGCCAGCCTGCAGTCCAGATAGAAAACCTTTGGTGCATCATAAAACGAAAGATACAACAAAAAAGACCTAAGACAGTTGAACAACAAGGATCTGACTTTTACATTTTCTCATTTTAAACATTTGATATGTCAACTTTGTTCTATTATAAATACAATATGGAATTCCATATTCCATATTTATTTACAATTTGTACTTTGTCCCATCTTTTTTTAATCATCTATTGGGGCGGCACGGTGTCGCAGTGGTTAGTGCTGCAGCCTCAGAGAATCCAGGTTCAAGCCCCAGGTGGCGCGACTCTGGAAATTTCTGTGTGGAGTTTACATGTACTCCCTGTGTTCATGGGTTTTTTTTCTGGGTACTCCCCCTGCATTCCAAAGACATGCATGATAGATTAATTGGTGTCTTTAAATTGCTTGTTAGTGTGTAAATGTGATTGTGATTGTTTGTGTGTGCCCTACAATGTCTTGGTGACCTGTCTAAGGTTGTTCCTGCCCTTCTGGGTTGTTCAGAGTTGCTGGGTGGGCATTGGCTTTCATGTGACCCCAGAACTTCGATTACACGGGTATATAAAAATTAATGATTAAAGTCATATATTTCTGTCTATATTTCTATATATGAGGTAATTTATTCCATACATTTTATGGCTGAATTGCTTTCCTTATGTAGTAATGCAGTGGGGCCACCATATCTGCAGGATGTAAGATACGGCCCTTAGTGTTATACAAAATCATCACAGATGACCCTCAATACACTCTATTGTTGATAAAAGGCTGGAGATTGTTAATGTGATTCAATTTGTTGGCATTGCTATCAACCAAGCATGCTTTTAGTCAGGCGTTTTCTATCTTGCCTCACTCATTGATTGATAGCAGCAGACAGGATGGGGAAAAGGGCAAACAATTGGTTAGGTCATACCATACACCACAGCAATGACCGAACTATTCGAAATGAATGATTGCTCACACGCGCAAGCACACACAATCCTCTTATCTCCCAAACATCTAATTCAAAATTACTGAAGGTGACACTTTGAATGGACTTGGAGCTTTTCCTCTCAGCCACCGGGTGTGCGTCCTGAGATTTTAAAGGCTTCTTGGTTGAGGTTCTTTGAAAAAAAGAGCAGAATCGATATCATATCAGTGGCCTATGGAACACCTGACAGTTTAATGTAACAACCACTTTTGTGAATTGATAGGCACAGGAATGGTTTTTGGTCCCATTCGATAGGCAGCCGCTGTAGTTAATTAGTCCAAGACACTGCTAAATGAGTGTTAGGATTGTAACTTTATAGCTGCTTTCAGTGATTCTGTTAGCTAATTCAGAATTCACTCAAAAACATTATAAATGGTTTACTTAGTGCTGATCTTCTTGGACTACTTCTCTCAAAGGTGCTGTACATTTCTCATGGAACTAATCAAACACTTCAACACAAATAATTGCCTGGAACTATCTTGTTTACTTTAACTTAATGTACCTATGTACACTAATTAGTTCTAATAAATAATAAGATGCACTAATAAATAAAGCTGAGGCAATCAAATGATCCGAAACACTCGATCACAAAAGATTAACTTCTTATTTTACAATGTATTAATAGTTATGGCTACTGATATACTACACAGAACACTACACAGAAGAGAAAGAAAGAAATAAGTGCTTTCATTGAATATTGCTTTTAACTTTCAAACATTCTTGATATTGAATCAAGAGGAAAAATGACAGCAAGGACTTTAATCAAGTGTTTAAAGTGAAAGTGTAATAGAGACAGAATGATGCAGTGAGAAAGCCTAAGGGAAAGTAAGAAAAGTAGAAAAAAAAGAACCAAGGCAAAAGTCCTTCCCTTTATCCTTTACTGAAGGCCAGTTGACTTAAAAATAAACTTGGCAGAAACAGTAGGAAAAATTACACAAGATTTGCTTTGAGCTTGAGAAAAACTGTGGGATTGGCATGTGCTCACTCTGAATGGGCATCACTCCTTCCCAAGCATGATTTAGCCAGCTAGTGGAAAACAGGAAATGACCTCAACGTTCCACCAAGAGTCACTAAAAAGTGATTTCATCTCTAATTATTTTTTAGGCAACCATGAAATGACAGTGATAAATTGAACTAGTATACAGTAGCTGGCAGTGAATCAGAACTGGGAGCGATTTCATGGCATAGGTGATGCTGCATTTTTAAAAGTAAAATTTAGGGTTAGAGGTTGCACTTTTGGGAGGCAAATTAATAAGTATCGTTCTGTCATTATATGTGATTTATAATGTCTGGTTTTTAATGTTCACATTTTACTCAATGTTCTTTTTTTGTGGGCTCCTGACATTTTGAACAAAATCAATTTATTCACATCAATATACTATGAAATCTGACCTTTGCATGACATTTTTTTTATTTAGTTATAAAAATAAAATTCGACCTCACAGATATTGGTTTTCCTAGCAAACATATTAAATACTATATTTAAAATATTTAAGTATTAAATATATTACATTAGAGGATACATTTAGTCCATGGAGGCTTCAGCTACCTCGGTTTAACATCATCACTAAATTACATACAATGGTTAGACAATGAAATTGAAACACCTGGTTTTAGACCACAATAATTTATTAGTATGGTGTAGGGCCTCAGTTTGCGGCCAATACAGCGTCATTTCGTCTTGGGAATGACACATACAAGTCTTGCACAGTGGTCAGAGGGATTTTAAGCCATT
>JAOUQV010000043.1:4118366-4130147 GCA_028565295.1 Aspidoras spilotus
AAAAATTTTCCTCCACCAGCATCATGTAGTGACCTGGCCACTATCCTGCAAGAAGAATGGCTTAAAATCCCTCTGACTATGGTGCAAGACTTGTATGTGTCATTCCCAAGACAAATTGACACCGTATTGGCTGCAAAAGGAGGCCCTACATCATACTAATAACTTATTGTGGTCTAAAACCAGGTGTTTCAGTTTCATTGTCTAAACCCTGTATATGCCAATTGTCTCTAAATTGTCCTTGCAGCTGACACGAGATTAGGATGCTCAGTTAAATTAGCTCTAACACGGTATATATTAAATCAGATGCGAAAAGAAAAGTGCACGCCTTGTTTAATTGTATAGATATTTTAATATACATCATATTCACACTAGACTATTTACAAAATTAACAAGTGGCACAAGTTAACAAGTCTTTTGCAGCGGTACTTAGGGGAAAGAAAAACCATAAATATAAACGTCGACATCTTTAAAAATGTTAAAATGTGTTTTTAGTAGCTTCTCTGATCATCTCTGTTAAAAAGTGCTGTCCTTTTCAGAAAGGTCTGAATGATATATATATATATTTATTTATTTATTTCATTATTTATTTATTTATTTCTCAAAAAAACAAAAAAATCTACACCGAAACCTGAATCATTTGCTGGGTTTGTTTTTAGCAATTGGTCCTTATACCTGCTGGCCAACATGAACATTTCATACTCTACATACACACACACACACACACTGCACAACATCAAAGCAGAGCGATGAGTGGCACGAAGCATCCTGAAACTGGCAAGTGAACTACAGGTGTGTAAGGGACTCATTTTTAAATTCCACTCTCATTTTCGGAAGGATATACACATACATGCTGCTCACATTTTCTCGACCCCCCCCACTTCTACAGAAAGTCAGATCAATCTTTTCTACCTCTTTTCCCCCAATTCCACCCACTGTTATAGAGTCTGATCAATCAATTCATCATTCCTCACAAGTCTAACCAGAAAGGAATTTTCAATGCCACCCGATACCACAAAATATTTGGCCAATCCCTCTTTTTCCCTAGAAAGTCAATCTCAGCTACTTCACCAGAAATTCTGACCAATCCCTCCAGAATGTCAGACCATTCCCAACTACTTCCCCAGAATGTTGCATCAATCTGACCCACTAACACAAAAAATCTGGCAAATACATTCTACTTACACAGACAACAAATCCTGACGAGTCCCACAGAAAATCCGGTAACCAATCCGGTCCACAGCTGCAAAAACGTCATCAATCACATCCACTCCCCATGTTTCACCAATCCGGGCCACAAACTGTGAACATTCGACGATTGTCTGCTCCAAACCACCTATTCCCAGATATAATTGGACAAATCCCACTACGTTCTGAAGACAGATTCATCAATCCCATTTACTCCCACAGAAAAGTCACCAATCCCATTTTTACCTAAATAAATGAGTGTGATAAACCTGGATGTTTTTTGTTTACCCGACTCCTGCTCCTGTTTTTATGTCTGGCCTCTTGGGCTCCTAGTCCTGATGCAAACCTCTAGTATTTCTTGTCCGGGTGGGACAAGGGCTTGTTTAACAGAAAAACACAAAGAAAACAGCTTGTTCCTGTACACAGTATCTGCTTTGTGAATGAGAAAGTCTCAGGAAGGCTGACGGAATAGGAGAGACGGTGAGCCGTAAAGGTCATGTAAAGGTCAATCCTAAACCAGACATTGTACTAATTCGGTTAAAAGTCTAGACCCAGAAAGATCTGAGCACAGTGAGACACGAACAGAGACAAACATGGACACATACAGGGTCAGAAAAAGAAGACATATTACTAATAATCCACACATAACATAGCACTGCAGCATTAACAAAACAGAGACAACTAACACGCGCACACACACACATGCTGGGTGAAATGTATTCTCTCCTTGTGTCTGACAGGGCGCTGTTTCATGCCGTCACCACGAGTGTATACATTACCATGTACTGTATACATTAATATGCTGTGTTGCTAAGGCACTAGCATGCCATATCAGCACAAGAGAACATATGAGCTCACAGCATCAGACAGGAAGTGAATGGACCAACCACAGACAGACCACTTGTGAACATGCGCTCAACTAAACAACTATAGACAGTTCTTCCATCCTGTTTGTGCACTCACATGCACACATGTGGTATGTTTATATCAGACATGCATTTCCTGTACCATCTGCGCTTTTGTTAGACCTTACACGTACCGGGTGATTCTCTCAAAAGAGGTCAGATTATTCTATCGTTACTCATGTTAGGATGAAGCAATCGAAACCAAAAAAAATGACACAACAGGACCCATGAGTGATCAGTTTCATGAAGCCCCAATATTAAAAAGGAAAAGATGAAGTAACGCAACAAGTTTTTTTCCCCCCACTGTATTGCAAATGAATTCAGTTATTAAACACACTCTTAAGAAACCCCTCAAGAACCCTTAAGCAAGCCAAGCGTGTATTTAATAAAGACGTACAATATTATATAAAAATATCTGGGGCCTCATTCGAGTGGAACTCTCTGTAGCATGGAATGCATCAACTAACGATTATAACGCATGATGGTCAGTAAAAAACGAACTGCGCTCTGGTTACATTTAAAAATCCATTGACCGACAATTTTTAAATAACAAAATACAAAGCCTTGTTTACAAAGTCTACGGAACAGAATGGAGATTGTGTAAAAAAGATATTAAAATCAATTACAGTGGGGTTCATTCTGATTTAAATTTTGACCAAACTGTTTAAAATCCATATAAAAGATGCCATGAAGCACAAAGTCCGCTTATTTTCAGGAAAATTTCTGGCAACCTCTCACAATCAGCTGTGATTATTCTTCAAAAGCACACGTTTAAACATGAAAACAGCCATGTTTAGAATCTCCGTCACTACGAGTTCACAGATGCTTATCCGCAATAATCAACTTTTTATAAATCGGTGTGATCCAAGGCGGCGGCTCTGACTGCTCAGAGATCGGTAATCACGACGAGCTGTGGCGTTTAGGCAGCTCGAAGAGGCACAAATGGAAATGGCCGAGAATGCCTACATTTCCCACTCGCTTACACTCTTGCTATGACAGCTGTATGAGTAAAGATTTTTTAAATGGTCAGCAACGCACACTAAATGAGAGACAACCCCGTCCAGACACACCGTCAGTTTCAAGACAAAAGTTACAAGACAGTAAGCAAAGTCACTTAAGATTACAGAGAGAAGGATAATAACAAGTTGCGGGTCTGCAGCAAAACAAAGTGCTCTAGGATTCCGGGAAACAGTGTAGACTGCAATAAAGTCAAAGGAAAGGTCATTACCTATAATGACCAAACTAAAGGAACGACAAGGGGGTGCTGGTATGGATACAGATAATAAGCCGGTGTCCTCATCACGAGCAGGAATTCAATGAATGTTTGCTGATTGGACAGGGTGGAAAAATTGAAACTAAAAAATAAATATCATAATTAAAACTCAAAGACGTGGGTTCTAACAGCAAGGCAAGCATGTTATAAATACATGCAGGACTGTGCAAAAAAAAGTCTTAGGCAGCCTATTTTTTTGTAGTAACAAGGGTTCTAGATATTGAAGATTGAATCAATTCTGTATTGTCCGTGCAGAATGGTTTATTACCTAATAATTACATTATAGACCACAGTTTCAGGAAATACAATTTAAAGGCAGTTCTTCGTGCAAAAATAAAGGCATAGTCTCCAGAAGAACTCTAGCCGATTCTACATAAAACCATAAAACCTACAGATAATCTATTTTCAAAGCTGCACAACATTCATTATCCATGAGGGCATCATTGCTTTATATCATGCCATTTTCAAAGTACTGCAAAGTAATCAGCTGAAAGATTTGGAGTGTCTTTAAGAATCCGATAAAGTTCTTCTGGAGACTTTGACATACTTGCTTCTCTTTATTTTTATTTTTTTTTCTAACCGTTATCTTTTTTTTTTGATTCAGTAGTTTGTAGAAATATAGAATCACTTTATTACTAAATAAATAGGATGCCTAAGATTTTTGCACACCGCTGTGTATATACTTGTATGTGTGTGTGTGTATATATATTTCTCAACACACACTCATGGGCCTGCCCTTTTGTACTTACATATGGCACCACACCAATCTATAGAACTCTGAACAATAAAATTCTCTGCGAGTACGAAAATCAGCTTTAAAATGTAAATGTATTTAAGCTTGGCGAATTGTTCTGTTGCCAGTGTAAAGTGCAATAGTGCTTGTTTTTTTTTTTTTTAATGTCTTATGTATAATCCTGGCTCAAGAACAAAAATTCCTCCAATGCATTGCTTCTGGGTCTGCACACTGCCTTGAAGAAGTGTGCTTTATCCAAATGATCTCACACTAAAACATCACCTAAATGATGATGCAAAAGCACCATGTGACCTTAAAACATCCGTAAATGTATCTGTTCTGAATCCGGTGCCGTGGTGCTAAATGCGCGGAGAGAAATATCACACATAAAAATACTAAACGCAGGACCTGAGACCATTGTGTGATAAACCAGCATTTTGTGTAGCACACTTCTTCAAGGCTCTGCAGTGATGTTGCTGGTTCTTCAGATCTGCAGGTGAAGCATGGTGACATGACGATGAAAGCTGGCAACCCTGTTAGTCGGACTTATACAGCGTGGACTTCAGTGGAACAGACAGGCTCTCCTCGTACACTCTTAAAATGGCCTCACAGACAAACCTGAACTGGCTCTGGGGGACAAAATACACACACACATACAGTATGAAAATATGACGTTATAGAGACTATTTGCTGTATGTCTCATATGTGCACTTAAGCTATGGAATATCAGCCCCCTTGTCTAATTAGTACCCTCCGCTGTCCCAGCCTCTGGGCAGCGATCTTCCTTAAGGCATTGCACAGCATAACTAGATTAGCCCTGCTACTGCTGCGTCATTTCCATATATACAGCCATATGCTCTCAAACAAGTGGCAAAGCTTAATTAAAAAAATACCTGCACATCTATTCTCATCCAAGAAGTTGTGGAGAATTCATTCAACATCCAAATAATCTTAATGTTATATAGACTATAAATACACACGGGGGTAAATAGAACACACCTTCGAGATTATTTAGGAGAAGATCTGTAAGCATTGAATACATGTGAAAAAGAGAACTCACGGGGGTTTGTATCATCATGGCCCGCTGGTCCCTCATGGTTCTCACAATGTCCAACGGATACACAGGCTGACTGCACTCCATTAGACACATTGCTGTCTCCATGGTGATGAGCACTCCCGTCCGACCAATCCCAGCACTGGCCAGGGAGACAGAAAGGAGGGAGGTGGAGAGAAAAAAAAAGAGAAAGACAAAGAGATTAAAGAGATTTCTGTCAAGCCACATGGGGCTCTGTTCTAAAAACTGATAAAAATGGTAAATCATGGACACAATTTAATCAACAATCCATTGTAAGGACACAATGTTCAAAATGAAGCAGGACGACAGCTTTCAGTGACAACCTTCCACAGACAAATCTAGGTTTAGGGGATATGTCCAGTAAGAAACAAACGGTTGTGCTGAATACTACCGATGATTTATCACTTCTTTTACCTGCAGTGAACAATTACTGGCTCGTCTTTTCTTGCTCGTTTGCTCCGCACCAACGCAACAAAGTCCAGAAAGTCAGTAGAGTCATCGGGCACGCCGTGATCAGGCCAGGCCAGATACTGGATCTGAGTCAGCTCCCTGCTTTCCTCTGTCTTTAGCAACAATAATCAATAACCCAATATCCATGACCATAGTACAGTTAAGGGTATTCACATTCTCCAGTTTTTATTACCTCTGTGTGAGTGAGGGTCATGTCTCGAACCAGGAAAGCAGAATTTCCCTCCTCGGTTTCACAGGAAACCTGAAAGTCGCCATAGGTGGCACTACATGAGAGACTGGGCCAGTACTGGTGACATTTGACCTGTAGGAAAAGAGCAGGGATTAGTCAGACTCTTTGTAGAGTTTCTATAGAGCTTCTTCTTCAGTTCTAATGATTATGTATAACTTGGTGCTCACTCATTGATCAGTATGAATAATAATAAACTCACACTACTGCATTTATATTTACTTCGTCCTCTAAATTTCATAAACAGGAAGAAGGTAAATAACTGGTTATAGTTACTGTGTATAATTTAGACCTATGTCTACTATTCAGTGAGATTTTTGAGCGTGAATTGGTGCTTTTTTTATTTAAACCTTTATTTCATTAAGAACAGGCTCTTATTTACAATGGTGGCCTGGCAAGTAGCAGAGACACTTGGGTAAAATTAAAATAATTCACACTAAACAACACAAACATAAAAGACAATTAAGTCACTATTGAAAACAAGTGCAGGTGTCTGTGAACCTCAGGTGTCAGTGAACCTCAGGTGTCAGTGAACATGTCCTGTATTCGAGTTTTTTGTAGTGTGTTCTATTCAAGTGGAACAGCAGACTGAAATGAAGAGGCGCCGTGAAAAGTGTTTAGGGGAAGAGCTGGTGTTGAATTTAGGCTGCAGTAGTGTCGGCAAGTATGGAGGCATCTTTTCTAGTGAGTGTCTTATAAATGTAAGTGAGCCAATGGATATTGTGACGACTGTGTAAAGACGGCCATTTAACCAGAGAGTATAAGGAGCAGTGATGAGTTCTAGAAGGGGCATTTGTAGCAAATCGTATAGCGGAAGAGCTCCTTTACATGCCAGTCTGTAAACTACAACACCATAATCCAGCCGAGCGAGAACATTTGAACCAAAGTGATTTTGGCAGCACGGGTAAATAAAGAACGGGTTCTATAAAGAAAACAAACCTCGGCCTTGACCTTTGATTGTAGTATGTTAACATGGTTAGTGAAGGTCAGTAAACTATCTAACCAGATGCCTAAATATTTATATGCTGTAACTTGATCCAGGTTGGCTTCCTTGTGAATTTACAACTGGCCGAGGGACCATTCCTTCTAAACCACATGACTTTGGTCTTTGAAATGTTTAAAGACAATTTTAGACATGCAAGAGCATTTTGCACTTGGAGGAAGCTATCCTGGAGTGTTGACAGCACAGAAACAACAGAGGAACCAGTGGCATATAGGATAGTGTCATCTGCATATAAATGAATAAAAGCATTTCCAACAGCAAGGGGAATATTATTAAACGTATATAGAAAACAATGCAAAGCCTAATATTGACCCTTGTGGGATGCCTTTAGTAACTAGACAAGCGTGAGAGAGAACATTATCTAGCCTCATCTACTGTGATCTTAGAGAAATATAGTTTATAAACCAGGCTAAATAATGATCGGTAAACCCTGCCCAATCTGTTTATTATAACTAAGTGATGAACTGAATCAAAGGCTTTGGCCAAGTCACTAAATTATTATTATTATTATTATTATTATTATAACAACTGTACCCTGGACAAAATATCATTGCTGTAAATATAACCATTTAATTGTTTATTAACCAATTTTTCTACATAGAACCTTGGAGATACAAGGCAAGATGAAAATTGGCCTATAACAATTAGGGTCAATTTGATCACCATTCTTAAAAGAATGGCTGTTTTCCAGTCTGCTGGTATTTGGGACAAGTACATAAATAAATTAAAAATATCGATAATAGGAGCAGCAATGATAGGGCTGCTATTTTAAGAAGGAATGGGTCTAGCTCATCTGAGCTGCTGGTTTCTTAGGATCTAGCCCATGCAATTCACTCAAAACCTTACCCTCAGTAATGGTCTGAAGAGAAAAACTCTGGCTGACCGCCTGGGACAGTGAGGAAGCAGTCAACAAATCAGAAACGACAGAACAATGTGAACCATTTAATCTATTGTGACTTGCAGACTTGGGGGCTGACTCTATGAAATGTTGATTAAAAGTGTTAGCCATATGGTTTCTATCAGTAATCAGAATATTATATTTTAGTAAGAATGAGGATTTATTTTCAAGAAGTTTAAACTGCTCTTTAAAGCAGTTAGTCTCGCATTGATGTACTGCTAGAGTAGCCCTATTTTGAATTTGGCAAAAAGCAAGTCTGTCAGAAGTTGACCCAGAGAAGCGCGCTTTGCGCCAAGCTGCATTCTTTTGTTGTAACAGTACAACTAAATCCTTAGAAAGCCAAGGGTTTATTTAAATTTTTTTCGTTTTTTTATATGTAAATTCTTGATCGGAGCATGCTTGTTAATAACAGAGATAAAGGAATCTTTAAATAAGTGTACTTGTACCAATTAAGTGTGATGCGCAGAGTTGTAGCAATTACAGGGTCATAGTTATTAAGCAACACAACGAACAAGATTTACAACAAACAAGATACATTTACAAGATCTACAATGAAGATCAACAGTGTGTCTGAGAATTTAGGGAAAGCTTATGATAGAGTGTCGAGGGAGGAACTGTTGTGTTGTATGAGGAAGTCCAGAGTAGCTGAAAGGTACGTTAGACTGGTGCAGGACATGTATGAGAATAGCATGACAGTGGTGAGATGTGCTGTAGTAGGAGTGATAGATAGCTTTAAGGTAGAGGTGGGACTGCATCAAGGATCGGCTCTGGGCCCATTCTTGTTTTGTCTGGTGAAGGACAGACTAACAGATGAGGTCAGACAGGAATCACTGTGGATTATGATGTTTGCAGATGACATCGTGTTCTGTAGTAAGAGCAGGGAACAGCTAAAGAGAACTTGGAGAGGTGGAGGTATGCTCTGGAAAGGAGAGGAATAAAAGTAAACTGTAGTAAAACAGAATACATGTGTGTGAATGGGAGGGAGGGAGACAGGTAGACTACAGATACTTGGGATCAACTGTCCAAGGAAATGTGGAGTGTGGAATAGAAGTGAAGAAGAGAGTACTGTCAGCTGTATAATAAGAAAAAGGAAATGTTTGGGAACAACAGCAACTAAGCCACGAAGTGGTAGGCCATGTAAACTAATGAAGTCGGGGCAGCGGATGCTGATGCTCCTAGTGTGAGGAGGTCGCAAACTTTCTTAAAAGTCAATCACTACAGACTTCCAAACTTCATGTGGCCTTTAAATTAGTTCAGGAACAGTGCGCAGAGAGCTTCATGGAATAGGTTCGAATGCTCAAGCAGCTAAATATGTGAGTCAAGGCAAGAAAGAGAATACTTTTGGCAATATAGTATATATGAGCTGGTCAATGTAGACATGCAAGTAGTTGGTGTGAAAGCAGAATATACAGAGGAAAGAGTGAGGTGGAAAAGATTAACTCACTGTGGCAACCCCTGATAAAGGAAGAGGCCGAAAGATGATTAAAATGCCTAAAATGGCAAATTAATTAAAACTGCATTATCCTCCTCTTCTTCTTATTAGGGATGCACCAATACCATTTTTAATCAGATCAAGTAAAAGTTCTTACATATGAGTACATGCTGATACCAAGTACCGATATCAGTATAATATACCAGATCTAAAATTAATATTCAAGTTAAAATCATCATTAGCAGCATCGTCAGTGAAATCAGCGCTGTGTTTATTCTTCAATGTTTTATTAAATTCTTCATCTTGACAGTTTAGAAGAGCAGTTTGCAGACTGTTTTATTTTGTCACCAAGTTTTATACTAAAATATTTTAAAACAGCTGACATTGCACATTACAGTAAGCGGTTGAAAGTGAGTGTAAGGCATGATGAAAAACATGGTAAATATTACTAAGATGTTGTGCTCTGCTCTGAGTGCTCTCGCGGTTGCACTTATATTTATATTAATACATATTCTGGGAAGGCTGTCCACAAGATTTAGGAGTGTGATGATGTATATTTTGACCAATTTTCCAGAAGCGCATTTGTGAGGTCACACACTGATAACGGTCGAGAAGACCTGGCTCTCAGTCTCCGCTCTAATTCATCCCAAAGATGTTCTATCTGGTTATGGTCAGAACTCTGTTTAGGCCAGTCGAGTTCATCCACACCAGACTTTGTCATCTATGTATTTATGGAACCTTGCTCTGGTGCACAGTCATGTTTAAAGAGGAACGGGCCAGCTCTGAACTGTTCCCACAAGTTTGGAGCATGAAATTGTCCAAAATGTCTTGCTATGTTGAAGCATTCATACACCTCTGGCCAAAGAAGTGATTGGAACACCTGATTCCTATAACCTGGATGGGTGAGCAAATACTTTTGGAAAAATAGTGTAATCTTTGATTATTATCCCTGCGGGGGACAATAACTCAAAACTCACACTCTCCATGGCCCTGGAGCCTAAGTGATGTTCTCTAATATATTTCAACTTTGGTCTAAATCAGCAAAGTTTATATTATATGTTATATTTGTTGCAACTGTGTAATTTTTTATTAGAATGAATAATTGTGCACGGAATCATACTGTTACTGGATACTGGCATTGGTGTATCCTTAACTATTATTATAATCATTATTATTAGTATACTTTAATATAAAAATATCTGGCAGTCCATATAAAGACATTATCTCTACGTAAGACATTTTCTATATGCCATGTTAATATTGGATTTCCAACATTGTAGATTTTTCTACCTATTCCTCCAACATCCCGTCACAAACAATAAACAGCAGCAGTGTTCTGTATCACAGATTTTTACTTTACAATGATCTTTGGCACCTTTTTATACCATAATGACTAAAATAAGTAAAGAATGAGTAATAAGCTAAACAATTATAAGTATTTCCTGAAATAACAACATAGCTCATCCACAATACTTGAAATAAATGGGAAAAGAGGTTAACAGCATTTGGAATTATTGCTAGTAAATTTTGGATATCTCCAGGTAAACAAACGCCGATCATCTAAAAGCATCCTCTTTCTTGTAGACTGTAAAAGTGCTTGGCATTTTAATTGTTGCTTGTGCTTCAACATTAATCACTGGATTAATAACTTGTTGGTCCACATTAATTACAGCATGCAGATGTCATTGAGCAGTCCTCACAAGGTAGCGTACATCCTTCAAACGCAAGTCGAACCATGCATGCTGCAGACGCTCTGTCAGTTTGCTTTCTGTCTGCTCAGCCTCTTAGATTACAATTACACTGGCACCACATGCCCAAAATCAAACTATTTATTCGAAGTCAATCTATTAACCCATAGCGGATATCTGCTGTGCAGTGGACAGATCAACATAGTTTTGCTGTAATCTCAAATTTGGACATTTATCAGTGATCATAAGTCAGGTTTGTCAAATGTATTATGCCCTTTAGTTTTTCTATTCATATTAACAGATTCTTAAACCCTGGAAATTAAATATCAACATCCGAATTAAAATGTAATTTGAACTGTGACCTGCAGCATCCCTGTGAGATGTGTGGGAATAATACACTCACCCTGCCTCTCTCGACCTGTGTTGTGAGCATGACCACCATTGAGGAGCACTGCTCCCATGTCATCTGCCAGAAATCTGTGCATGTATTGGGCAAAGGTCCTTGGCAGGCGATATATCGGTTTATAATACTGGAGGCTGGAATTTCCATCTGAAAAAAATCCCAGTGAAAGAAACTCAATATCCAATATCCAATAACCACAAAATAGCAATAACCAAAAAACTTACGTTGATGTAATTTGCATTGATGTAATCATATGTGCCTTTTAATAAGACGCGTGTGGCATCATCTGGAAAATAATTAAAAAGACTTAATACAAGTGTTCCATCCATGACAGAAACTGTCGGCCATGATCCAATGATACTTACAAGGTGAGATGTCTCTGTAGCGATTTTTGGAGATGTTCTGAGGTAACTTAGCGCATGCCATGGTCATTCCAGGTCTTTTACGATAAAGTTGCTACAAAATGAATGAATAAATCCAAGTCAACCA
>JAOUQV010000043.1:4140370-4150984 GCA_028565295.1 Aspidoras spilotus
GTGTCATTCCCAAGACGAATTGACGCTGTATTGGCCGCAAAAGGAGGAACTACATCATACTAATAAATTATTGTGGTCTAAAACCAGGTGTTTCAGTTTCATTGTCCAACCCCGTTATGTCACAACATAAAGAACCAGCAGATTACATAAATTGGAAAATACAGAAAAGGGTTCTTTTCTGTAACACTCATTAATTTGGAAGAAATATCTTTTTCAGACATTGTTTTCTTGTACTTCCTTAGCAATGTAGAATTCATAAAAAAACAAGTCTATAACAAAATGTGTACTTTTAATATTAGTCTGCCCGAGACTTTTACACCGGTACAGTATGTCAGTCTGAAAAAGTAAGTCCAGTTTATATTTTTTGGTCAGAAATCATATGCTCTATCTTTATGGCTAGCAATATTAGAGAGTAATAACAAAAAACCATGTCTATGGTTATCCACAAATACACTGGATATACACTAGGTGCACTCAGACAGTCAAAAGAAAACCACTCAGAGCTTTAAATGCATATTCACTGTATTAAAAGATAATTAGTAATAAGCACCTCATCCATTATTAGCATATTACATCATGTCTAAAAGCCCAGAAGCAACGACTATAATCTAAAAAAATATATAATCATACAATATCATACCCTACAACAAAAAGACTTGCGTACTATGTGATAAACAGAAGCCAATAAAAACAGATGTGTGGAGCGCTTAGAATGGATTATGTCTTCATTAGAATAGACTGAGTCATAAGAGGAGGCAATGATTATATTTAGCATTTTAGGTTAAAACCACGCCCCAATCTTTTATTTGCTCATGGTTATGACATAGGGTGGAATTCTTATTAATTAGTTAAAAATCCTAGGACAAGTTATGTAAATGCGTATAACTCGTGTAAATGACTTGCAGGTTGCGGCAGTTGTCCTGAAACGACACAGTGACATCTGTCACATGGAACTGAACTTATAATGTCTCCATGGCAATGTATTATTTCACAATGCTGTCAAACAACAAGATGTCTAGCTTCTTTCACAGTCATCATCAGAAAGCCCAATATCCGGTCTAGCCCATTGTGCATTTTTACTATCAACACTCAGCATCTGTGGAAGTGACATCATTGAATCATTTGCCCAATCAACATATTGCTTTGCAGCATGGAAGGTGGAGATATCATAAAGCCCAATTCAACTCCACTGAAGCTACATTTTAACGTGCTTTTTTTTAAGAATCAATCATCATGGAAACTTATATTAAAAATGTTAGAAATCTGCAAAGAACAGCCATATTGTTCTAACACAGCCACTGTAGCAATGTAAATCCAACATCTGCTATATGTACTAGCAATTTTAACACAACACATTGCACTGTTTTTACTTGCAGAGCTTCCCTTGTGGTCTTAGAGCAGTCGTCTATGATATACATACAGTACATTAAGATGCTGTACTACTGATCCGAGGGTCATGAGTTCTAAACCCACCTCGTCCAAGCTCTCTCTGCTGGGCCCTTATTCATTGAATGCTCAGTTTTACAAAATTCTATTGAACTAAACGTGAGTCACTCTAAATAAGTGCACTTTCATAAATAAAAATGCAATTCAATTTTCATTCATTCATACCTAGAGCGAGTGTCAAATGCTATAAATATAAATCTGAACACCTTCTTCATACTGCACGTAAATACCCACTGTACAAAGGCATATTTTATTGCTTTAAACGTTAATATTTCCTGGAGTGACAATTCTTACACACACACTAAAACGATATGTTGACAATGTATATGTCTTATTGGCTACAAGGCCAGGTAGAGCTGTGGGTTTCAGCTGTGTACCCACTGTGAGAGCAGATGGTTATGTCATCCTTTGGATCAGTCAGTGAGAGAACAGTAAAGAATCAGTCAAGCGTGGTTCTGCTAAACATTTCATACGAGCCAGCCTTCCTGCATGCTTCTGTAGGAATTTCCACAATGAGTTAACACTGTTCACAGCCGCGCATGCATTTGCTGTCGTGTTAACATCCGAAACCATCGTTTATACAGTCAGTATATAAATCTACCAAGTTGCATATAAATACCCTCAAGCTTTAAAACACTCTCGCAGCTTTATCAGTTGAAAAGAGATCTCTGTCTAAAATAAACCGATTTCCACAGCCACAGCAGCCAGTCTAGGTTTGTGCCAGCTCAAGAGTGACGGATACAATGCCAGAGGTGAGGAGGGGTTAAGAGGGATTTATTTTATTATTCCGCTTAAGCAGTGCACAAAAACGACCACATGGCAGGAAAATATCTGCCAAGGTCCATTCAATGCAAGAATAAAAGAAGCCTGGTATGCTTTCCACAAACCTAAGCGATACACCGGCAAGAACAGTAAACACTTTTTACAGCTCATCTCACTGCTTCGTCGTCCATTTGAGACGGTTTAATAACCGAGTTTGGGAACCGTAATTGCAAGCCAGGGGCAAAACGGAGGCTCTTAGCAATAGTAAAAACAGACCCAGCAAGAGCCGGGCTGGCTTTAGGCAGTTTGTGTGTTCAAACACAAAATTGCTAACCTTTCAAATATTAAACCGCTGTTTCAGACTGAAATGCGTGACCTTTCACATGTCTATGTCCTGAAAAAGATTTCATGCGAAATAACCACAAAAGCTTGTGATTTCAGATTGACTTCCATTTGTAAACTCTTCATGGCTGTTCCTTGAAAGGCCACAGTATTTTTTCATACTTCAAACAACTCTGTTAGAATTTATTTATTTGTCGTAGGTTCTGAATTACTCAGAAGGAGCAACTACAAACTTACGTATACAAACAGGAAGGGCAATGTACTTAATTTTAAAGCTTGCCAAATTACGCTATCTTGTTAACTCTATATGGTAAGAGTCATACGAATAATCACTGTAATGTTATATGTCATATACGGCATTAAGTGACCATAGCTTGGGAATCTTTTAGCAAGCGTATTAACCTTTCAACAGCAAATCCGTTATCAAAGGTAATCTATCACAGTGTTTACTACACATCACTAAGATGGTGTAGTCGAAAAGTTAGCTGAGTGTGCAGTTCCTGTATGAGGTTTGTCCCCTTTGGGTCTTTAGTGGCATAGTGGAGCAAAACAATAACCAATATATGGCAAATATCTCTATTATTATTAAAAAAACACTTTTAAGCTGTATGCTAAGGGGAGAATGGTCTTGCAACACAGTATTGAAGCAAACTCTTATTCAGATATGATCCATCACGTGGAAAAAAGATACAGGCTGTGGGTATCAGATCCACAGCCACAGCAGGGGTAAAGCTTTCTCATAAAGCCCCAAATAATGAACGATAATGGACTTCTGCTTAACGTTCTGCAATCAGACATGGCCTCAGTGTTTACTTCTAGGCTGAAAACTTTTTTTTGTTGGGAAAGTGTGTTTTGGTAAACTGAAATGATTAGATACTGATCCCCTCTATTCTTACAAATTCAAATAGGTTTGCTGGCAGTGCAGTGGCTGGCCTCTTTATGTCCAAGGGCTCCTTTATGTCTGCCTTACATTCTGGCCCTCCCTTTTATTTAAGGCCATCATGCTATTCTTGCCGTGGTCTCTGATTGCACTGGCATACAAACAGTTTTATGGTCGAGCATACCCAAAAGAATCTGTGTTCTTTTCTCCCCTGCGGACTTCGTTCTCTACTAAGTCATGACTGGAATGTATGTCTTTGTAAAGATGCTTTAGAAAAAGCCCATTGTTAAAACAACTTTAAAACAAAGTATTGTTACGCCACAAAGGTTGCAAAACATGTATTATATTGTGTTCTTGAATGGGGAAAGCACTCACTGTGTGGAGTCGAGGCTAATGCTGTTGGCTTGTGTGGATGAGGCTGATTTGTGGTTGGTGAAAGCAGGCAGGCTGGGCGAAGAGTGAATCACATGCTCCACTAAATGTCCTATGGAAGACGGCCGCTGCCGGGGCCCCTCATGTATAAACAGAGAACTCCTACTGTGAGGATACAGGACATGTTGATTTTTTTTACCTTCTGTAATATACTGCAGTAACATTAGCACATATAACAACAAGAATAGAAAAATTCTTTAGCTTGTGCTGAAAAAAAAGCAACAACATTGTCTTTATATATATATATATAAAGTGTATATACAATTGTATTAGATTAACCTCATAGCTTTTTTTATCACGTCTTTCTCCTCTAAATAACAGTTCATTTTGCCACTAATTTTTCTTACCATCATCAGTATGCTGAGGATTCTCATGCTTTGATATACTCACTGGTTGGGCGTCCCTGGAGGAGAGCGTGTGGGTAGGCTCCTGGTCTCCAACCTCTCTTCAGACACAGAGTTTCTGCTGATTGCCTCCCAGTCTGTCACACCCATCACCTTCCTTGCCAGAGGCTTGCTTGGAGATCTGAGTGAAAATAATTGTGCCATATAGAGGTAAAGGTCAGAAGAGCCGAGCCTTAATTTGCTGCCAAAGTTCAATGTCCTTATTAATTATGTGATATTATATTATATTATAAACCAGCCATTAGAGAGCATGGAGTATTTCTAGTGCTGGTCCCAAGCCCAGGTAAATGGTGAGGGTTGCGTCAGGAACAAAACATTTGCAAATAAATGATGAGGTCTTTAATGATGATTGACTTGCTGTGGCAACCCCTGATAATGGGAGAGGCCGAAGGACAAAGATCATATTATATTACAGGTGCTGGTCATAAAATTAGAATATAATGAAAAAGTTCATTTATTTCGGTAATTCCAATAAAAAAGTGAAACTTGTGTATATTAAACACATTCATTACACACAGACTGATATATTGCAAGTGTTTATTTCTTTTGACTTGATGATTCATAACTGACGACTAATAAAAAAATCAGTATCTCAGAAAATTGTAATATTACTTCAGACCAATACAAAAAAATAGGATTTAAAAAATGCTGACCAACTGAAGAATACAAACATGAAAAGTAGCATCATATACAGCACTCAATACTTGTGGGGCCCTTTTGCCCAAATTACTGCAGCAAAGCAGCGTGACATGAAGTCAAACAATTTGTGGCACTGCTTAGGTGTTATGAGAGGCAAGGTTGTGCTGATAGTGGCGTTCAGCTGTTCTGCATTGTTGGGTATTGCATCTTCTTCACAGTACCCCATAGATTTTGTGTTAAGGTCAGGTGTCTTTGCTGGACAATTAAGAACAGGGATAACATGGTCCCTAAACCAGGTACTTGTAGCTTTGGCACTGTGTGCAGGTGCCACATCCTGTTAGAAAATGAAATCAGAATCTTCCAAAAGTTGGCCAGCAGCCATGAGGTGTGCTAAAAGTTCATGGAAGACAGCTGCATTGTCCTAGGATCTCAAAAAACACAGTGAACCAACACCAGCAGATGACATGGCTCCCCAAACTATTACTGATTGTGGAAACTTTAAACTAGACCCTAAGTGACATGAATACTGTACCCCACCTCTTCCTCCAAACTTTCTGACCTTGATTTCCAAAGTAAATGGAAAATGTACTTTCATCAGAGAACGTAACTTTGGACCGCTCAGCAGCAGTCCAGTCCCTTTTGTCTTTAGACACTTCTGACTCTGTCTTTTGTTCAAGACTGGCTTGACAAGGAATGCGACAGCTAAAACCCATGTCTTGCATATGTCTACATTTTTCCCCTCCTTTTTCATCTCTGTATTAATGTACATGGACACAGACCTTTGTGAACAGCGAGCCTCTTTAGCAATGACCTTTTGTGTCTTGCCATGCTTGTGCAAGGTGTCAGTGGTTGTCTATTAGACAACTGTCAAGTCAGCAGTCTTCCCTATGATTGTGGAGACTACGGAACTAGATTGCCGGACCATTTAATGGCCATTGCAGGTGTTTTGAGTTAATTAGCCGATTAGAGTGTGGCACCAGGTGTCTTCAATATTGAACATTTTCACAATATTCAAATTTTCTAAGACACTGAATTTGGGTGTTTATTAGTTGTCAGTTATAATCAATAAATCAAAAGAAATAAACAATCAAAATTATCAGTCTGTGTGTAATGAATGCGTATAATATACAAGTTTCACTTTTTGAATAGAATTATGGAAATAAATCAATGACGACCAGCACCTATATATTATATTATATTATAACAACCCTAATGAAGTTGGGAGATTGTACAAGCCTACATTCTTGCTTCAGTTGCTCAACAGTCTGGGGGTCTCTGTTGTCATTTTGATACACAATGTGCCACACATTTTCAATGGGAGAATGTGGCTTGACACTGTCTTGCTGAAATAAGCAGAGACATCCCTGAAAAAGACGTTACTTTGACGGCAGCATATGTTGCTCCAAAACCTGTATGTCTCTTTCAGCATTAATGGAGCCTTCACAAATGTGCAAGTTACCCATGTCATGGGCACAAACACATCCCCATACCATTAGAGATGCTGCCTGAGGGATCAAAGGTCATGGGCATTCAATGTTGGTTTTTGGCCTTGCCGCTAACAGAATTTCTGCAGATTCTATGAATCTTTTGATGATATTATGGACTTTATATGACAAAATCCCTAAACTCAATTGTACATTTGAATTTATGTAATGTACCTGGCAAACACTCTGTCCTTGATTCCCTTCTCTTTGCCATACTGCACAGTCTGTGCTTCCGTCCTTCCACTGTAAAAAAAAAAATATTCATTTAATATTGTACTCAACAAGAAATCCATTACTCGTACACAGGAGTATAGCAGTTTTCTGGTAGCCACCATTTAAATTCTGATGGATCTGAAAAGCACAGCAGAGTGAGCAATATTTTTTACAAGATGATTCATTCAGAGCATTTTCCTAACCAATAAAACTGGGCTTAAAAGAACCATCAATATTGCAGGTGTTTATATTAAAAATCAACTCTAGACGCTTTCTGAACCTACCATACAAACATGAACATATCTGTGAAAGTAGTTTTTTTCTTACACAGGTCAAACATGCAGAGTTTCCTTTGTACCATACAGCTTAATGTAAATAACACAGGAGTAACACTAAATATTCAGCCACAGCAACACAGTATTCACTTACGAGTAGCGAAACTTTGACCCCAAGCTGAAGTAATGTGAGAAGAAATTCTTCTGAGGAAGTACAGGCTGATCCATGCGAAAAAACGTATGATGCTCCACGCATGTCTTCCAGAGATTTTTGCAGGATCTGTAGTTCACCATATTGAAGCCCAGTAACGTTTCTCGTGTCTCATTCTGCAAAGAAGGTAATGCAGAAAACTGGATGAGAAGCTCAAAAAGCCTCAATACCTAGATACAACATATAATCAAGTGTATAACAGTAGATGGCTAAACTCAATCATTAGCTCTAAATGTAGCTCTTCACTCCAAATATCCAAAAAACATTTGAGTCATTCAGGCATGCATCAGTGCAACACCGTTTCACCTTCCCTTTAGAATTTTCTATATTTCTGCATAAATATGACCTAAAACCTCTTTAGACCTAAAAGAGAACACAGTTAAACAAATGAGACAAAAATAATACACTTGGGCATTCATTTATTGAGAAAAACAAAAGTATGTGAACCTTTTCTGTCAGTATTTAGATGCCCCCCGACCTAAACATTTCCGCTAACTGTTGATCAGTACTGCACACGGGCTTAGATGAATTTTACCCATTCCTCCATACAGAACAGCTTCAAGTCTGGGATATTGGTGGGTTTCCTTACATTACCCACTCGCTTCAGGACTTTGACTCGGTCATTCTAAAACATTAACTTTATTTTTCTTTAACCATTCCTTGGTAGAACGACTTGTGTGCTTAGGGTCATTGTCTTTCTGCATGACCTGAATTCTTCTGATATTTAGTTCATGGACATATAGTAATTCCGAATTCAGTGTTCCATCAATGATATACTTTTAGGACTTGTGTGAAAATCTGATGATGTTTTAGGTCAAATTTATGTATGAATATAGAATTAATAAGGGTTCACAAACTTTCCACTGTAACCCACAACAAAACTGACCAGGCAGTTACTATAGATGAACCAATAAAGGCTAAAAATGCATCACTGTAAAATGAATAACATTTACATTATTGTTTTACTTGTCATATCCTGCCGGCCCCAGTGGAGACACCAATCATGAAGTTATTATAGACTCAGAATAATAAACACACAACAGCAACAGACATTTAAAATGACCACATTTGCCTCCTGTTTGACTGCAAACGCTTTTCATGTCAGTTACCCAATTCTATGGATATGTGGCTATAAAAAAAGTGTCCCTGTTAGCAGCAGCCTGGACCATGCTGTCAGCTCTGTCCTCCCTTTAGAGCTTTGACTCCATATGACCTATAGAGCCCTGGTCTTTGAGTCTCCATTGGGCAAAGGAGATTACTGTAGGAGCAAAAGAAATACATTTCACTGCAGTTTAAGGGTCTGTAAATCACAGCCTTGTGACCCGTGTCCACACAGAGACAGACACTGCAGACAGAGACTTGGAGGGTTGGTTGGGGAAGGGGTGGAAAGAATTTGGACCTACTCAGCCATTTCAAGCCATCTGGCAATGAATCATAGATCATGACACTATTGCGTCTTGCTTTTAAAACAAGCACAGAAGGTGAGGGAGTGTGCATTATACACACTGGGTGTTTTGATGGTCTTGAATGTTTAAGGGCTAAGGTGCTGGCTCTGCTAAAATCCATGTATAAAGAGGAGACATAGATATATATAGATATATAGTTATACATACAGCATAACAATTATTAGGCTATAAACAACCACACTAATGGCAGGGTAGCAACTACATGTCAGGAGAACAGAGCTCAGTAGTTATATGGGCTCGATGTGCTGCTTGATGCCACACTTATGCTTCAGCAACAGTTTGATTACCATTAATGTCCAAGATTGATGAAAGACCTGCTATGTAATCAACTTCCTTCTAGAACGGTCAGGATTAGAGTTCCAACACAATTAAAGCATAGCCAAGATCTTGGATAATTCTAATGAATGCTAAGTTTATGGGGGAATGCAATCAGACTATTGATTTGAGCCCCAATATCTCTCAGTATTGTAATTACGACAATCAGCATGAAATCTTGTAAAGACTTTTTTGTTTTCAGTCTGAGAAAGCAGTGAGGCGGAATAACTTACCGCTTCCTTTCTCAGCTGGATGAAAAACTGTTTGCATTTAAATGAGATTTTCACAATTTTCAGCCTGCAACAAAAGGGAAAAACAATTAAAACCCCCATACTGTCACAAATACAACAGCAGCAATCACATTATAATAGTTGCGAAAAAAAATTCCTGACCCATTTAACTTCCCCTCCTGTTCTGAGAGCACTCATATTAAAGCCTGACTCATAACCAGGCTAAATATATACTGCATTATGAGGACAGTGGGACAAACACATGCTCTGAAGCAGAAGCGCCCACACAGGCATTACCCCACACTCACAAATAAGCACTGTCAATCTAAAGTTTCTGCTGTGGTGCCATAAACATACTGTACATAAGGTCAAAATCTAGGTGCATCCCAAAAGCACAATGATGCTGAAAGCCGAATTTTGGGGAACAATATAACCACAGCGTGTCAGTCTTTTCCACCTTACTCTGTCCCCTGCATCTTCTGCTTTCACTCCCACTACCTGCATGTCTACATTGACCACATCCATATATCTCCTCTTTGGTCTTCCTCTCTGCCTCCTACCTGGCAGCCCCTTATAATGGACATAAATAGCAAGCATGTTGACTGTGCAAGATGACGTTAAAAGGGGAATTATCTTTTATCTAGCAATATAATCAACTGGCTCAACAGACTCAACACGTCCACCGAGGGCAGAGATTTGCGAGAACTGGACAGCCACAACAGCACAGAGCTCTAGAGTGCGTGGGATATGTGATCTGATTAAAAGGACGAGATTTGAGGAATTTAGGACAGCAGAGTGTTAAACACTCATGCAGGATAGTGGTTTTTAATCTCCGAACATGCTATTTGCATTCTGAATGGTAAATATTGAAAGAGGAGTGCCTTGAGGCTGGCAGAAATATGCTCGTTCATGGCAAACAGCCTGAGAAAAATGTACTAACATGCAGATGCCAGGAAAAAATAAAACTTCAACCTTTAAACTAGCACTTACAAATGGTCAAACACTGAAACAGAGGAAGCACTTACCATGGAAAGTAGTTGATTCGTACCCTGTTCCTGTAAATGCCTATTCCAGATGACATGACGCCAATGAAAATGTCAGTGTTACTTTGATCCTGCAATCACAGAGAAATACAGAGGATTATTAATGACATTTACAAGTGTTCATGCATCAAACCGTCAAGCCATTTGCAATTCTTTTCAAATTCGATCACTTTCGGGCACTGTTTTGCACTATTGCATTCCGATAAAGAAGTAATTCTGCACTCTGACCATTGTAACGTGGGCAAAACTTAAAACAGTATTAGCTTTTAAATATTACATAATCAGTGTTGTGCAATTGTCTTAGGCACCCTTCTCTTTTTTACGAGTGCACACTTTGTGCACTACGACTGGGGCAGTCGTAGGCTTGTGGTTAAGGAACCAGCCTTGCGACCGGAGAGTCCCCGGTTTGATTCCAAGTAACGCCAAGTCACGGCTGAAGTGCCCTTGGGCAAGGCACCTAACCCCCAGTTGC
>JAOUQV010000043.1:4161760-4178141 GCA_028565295.1 Aspidoras spilotus
TGTGCAAGACTTGTATGTGTCATTCCCAAAACGAATTGACGCTGTATTGGCCGCAAAAGGAGGCCCTACACCATACTTATGAATTATTGTGGTCTAAAACCAGGTGTTTCAGTTTGATTGTCCAACCCCTGTATATCAGCCCATGTGTAATGAATGTGTATAGTATACCAGTTTCACTTTTTGAAAGGAATTATGGAAATAAATCAACTTTTTTATGATATTCTAATTTCATGACCAGCGCCCGTGTACACACCATACACCTAGATTACAAACACTACACTCTTGCTCGATCTCACACACTACTTGTATATACCTGGATCATAAGCATTATACTCATGCTGAACCAAACACACTATGCATTCACGAGGAAATCACCAACTTGGTGAATTCAACCAGGATGAGCAAAATAAAATCAAGATAAATTAAATGTATTATAATTATTATAATGTAATGTAGACGACACTAATGTGGTTTACCTCTCCAGTATAGAAGCTTCTCAGTATGTGCAACGCAAACATGAATACAACGTTTATGGCAATGTTACAGTGAGGAACTGTGTGTAAACATCAACTTTCTACACGCTTACTGAAACAAGTACCTGGAAATACAGGGCCACGTGTTGCCAAGTTGACAAAAATGATTCACTAGCAGCAGAATAGATTGCAACACGTCTTAACATACGCGGCTACACGGCTACGTTGATTTAGCGAGTTAGCATTGCTCGCGAACTTCTGATGAAACACTAAACAAGACACGTCTAAATACAAACAACGTCAACATGAACATAAAGAATGCGACGAATTACGTTAGCCGCCTAGCTAAATATCTGTGCGCGTGTGCGCGCGAGACAGTTTGTTAGCTAACCAAGCTCGGGTCGAGTTGATGAGTTTGAAATCTTACCGTCATACGCCGCTCCAGAGGTGTCCAGCTTTGATGAAATACAGTTTCTCCAGGAGACGAGAAACACACGTGCGGATTTCCAAAAAAATGTGGGAAAGAAAAGTGGGAATGCCAGCGGTCAAAGGATCCGCGGCGCGGACCGAGGAGGGAGCCTCATCGTTCTGTCCCGAAAGCAGCACCGGGTCTCTCTTATAAACACGCACACATACCGCAGGGCCTCCACCGCTCCGTGACCGTTCCGGGGAAAATGTGCAATAATCCACACGCGGAGAATCGGAAACGTGTTAAAGACAATAACCACACAAACGTAGAAACTTACTCGCGCGCATTTATCCGCCACCAAACAAGCGCGTGCCCTCGCTGCTACCGGAGCTTCTCGCTGCACGAGCAGTGAATGTGATCAGTGGCTTTCTTTTTTCTCCCAGCCTGCCGCTGTGGCCCGTGCGCGCGCGCGCACACACACACACATACATATACACACACACATTCATACACGGACGCACGCATGCACGCACTCCACTTTTTAGGCTAGATTAGGCGAAAGCGCCGTGTTGCCAGCTCTAGGGTTTTAACGCACAACTAGCATTTTGAGTGATGTTTATGTTGTTCTTCGTATTATTATTAACATTATTTTTAATATTATTATGTGTGTTGCAGGGCGACACACATATTGTTCTTTGAATTATTATTATTATTATTATTATTATTACTCCACCCATTTTAACGCGTGTTTCTGCTCTTACAGTTAATGAGGGATCGCACGGGTCTCATACCAAAACGACCGTGAGTGTATGTGCAAAGTGTGCGTGTTCAAAGATAAGAGATTTATCTAACCGGGTAGCGGCTGTGCCCAAAATTACCTGATAAAGCTAATGTCTTTTTGCTAATGCTAATGTTGGTGTTAATTCTAACTGCTCATGAATTGCCAGTGATAATTGCTAATATTAATTTGTTAATGCGAACTACAAATGCTAACAGCTAATGCTAACATTTGTCACAATTTCAATTGCTTATGGTAATTACATTTGTGTCAATGCTAACTAATTATGCTAACTGGTAATGGTAATTACTGCTAAGAAATGCTAATTACTAATGTTGATGTTAATTCTAGGTGCTAATACTAATAGTTAACGCTAACCATTGATGCTAATTTCAATGCTAATTCTAACAGCTAATGATAGCACCTGTTGCAGTGCTAATTGCCAATGCTAGCTGTTAATGGTAATGTATGTTTGCAAATACTAATGTTGGTATAAATTTTAATTGCACATGATAATTGCTATTGATAACAGTTAATGCTAAGTGATAGCGATAATTTCTAATTGGTATTGCTAATTCTAACAGCTTATGCTAGCATGTGATGCAGTGCTAATTGCTAAAGCTAACTGATAATGGTAATGTATGTTTGCTAATGGTGTTAATTCTAACCGCTCATAATAAAAGCTAATGATAACAGTTAATGCTAACATTTGTCACAATAGTAATTGCTAATGGTAATTTGTTAATGCTAATTTTATTAATTGCTAATGCGAACTGCTAATGCTAATTTAAATGCTAATTCTAACAGCTAATGCTAGCACGTGTTGCAGTGCTAATTGCCAATGCTAACTGTCAATGATAATGTCTGTTTGCAAATGCTAATGTTGGTATTAATTTGCACATTTTGTGTTAATTCTAACTGCTCATAATAAATGAGTGCCCGATGTGCCCGTTTTCCAAAATTTCCCATTGACTTAAGACTCAGTCAATTTTTGAGGTAGAAACACGAAATTTGACATGATCAGACCTGGTGCTGTCAAATTACAAATTAATCTCCATTCATTCTGTACTACTCTTTAAAATTCACACCCTGTGATATATAAGATCAAAGCACTCTTGCTACTCTCTAGGAAGAAGAAATTTTTAAAAACTCTGTCTCATAACATTTTTAGTGTTTCATTTAGAAACGCCATTTAAATCGTAGAGAATGGTCTTCCCTGTATCAATCTAATACATCCATTATTGAGTTCATTATATGATCATTTGATTAGACCCAGCTCCTTAACTATCCCCATAGACCACCATGTTAAATTTCCACAAAATTTCCACAATACTAACATCTTTGATTTTACCTTTTTTTCTAAATTGTTATATCTCTGCCATTTCTTGGTAAATGTACATATATTTGACATCATAACAAAGGGCTAGGTCTCTTCTGTCGCATAAAAGGTAAGAGGTAGGAGACATTTTTTCCCAAGTAAAATACACAAATGTTCTGCCTGCACTATCGACAGTATTCTCCGGCGGTATTTTGATCAGCATTGTCAGCGCCTCTCCCTGTAGTACCAGGCAGAGATGGGTAACAGTCTTGTGGGGAAGCCACTCTTGGAAGATCTTTAGCTGTGCGTGGTAGGTTTTCCAGTCAGAGCCTTCGTCGTAGTGGGGCAATTGTAGTGTGGCACAATATGTATAGTTATGAGTGTAGCTATATGTGCATCAGTTTAATTCCAAGTTTTCTGTTTCTGGATGAATATGTAGGCATTAATTAGTAATTTATACAAGGTATTTGTGAATGTACTTGTGTTGACTTACATGTTTCTGAGCATTCACTGTTTTGTTGTAAGTTTTAGTCATGTCTTTATCTTTAAATAGTTTGTTTTCCCATTTCTTTGCCATCCGTCTATTTACTCACACTGCTCTATTCATTTCCGGCCAAGCACTGACACGCCCACTTGCTCATAATCACGCGATTGTCTCCTTCCATGTTACAGGTGTCTTGACTTACTCGTCCAAAAACACACACTAAAATGGTGAGGATAAATGTACATTTTTCCAGATATTCATTTCAATCATTAATTATGAAACGTTTTATATTTAAAATTGAACACACATCTGTATTTAAAGTCCCAATAACAGGAAAGGTTTTCAAATTGAAGTAATAAATCCAAGATAATGATCTATTCTGAGAATTGCCACAACAAAACTAACCCCAGACTTTGATGTGAAAAACACTGTTCCCACTAAAAGTGAATGTAAGTATTAACACAAATGTATTTCTTTTATGTTTATGTTTGATATGAAGGTATTTGGTGCTGGCCTGGCCTGCTTGCCAAATATGTGGCCCCTAAGCCAAAACATTTGCCCACCCCTGTTGTAAAGCATACAAGAGTAGCAAGGTGGTGCAGCCATCTCACAGCAAGAAGTTCCATGTGGGTTTTCTCTGGGTGCTCCAGTTTGCTTCTCAGGTCCAAAAACACGTGGTAGGCTAATTGATGTCTCTAAATTGCCCTTACAACTGACACGATATTGAGAAGCTCGGTCTGCAAATCCCTATGACATAGATCACTTTGCTACAGCTATTCATTGCAAATTGAATTTCTTTTCATTATGTTTCCCAG
Organism: Aspidoras spilotus; assembly: GCA_028565295.1. Taxonomy (NCBI): domain Eukaryota; kingdom Metazoa; phylum Chordata; class Actinopteri; order Siluriformes; family Callichthyidae; genus Aspidoras; species Aspidoras spilotus. The sequence goes on from JAOUQV010000043.1 coordinate 4,166,038, forward strand.
CTTGTTAGGGATTTGGTGTCAGAGCGAAGAACAGCCACTATACAGTGCCCCGGAACATAGAGGGTTAAGGGCCAAGAACCAAATGGTGGCAGCTTGGCAGTGTTGGGACTTAAACCACTGGCATTCCCATCACTTTGTATATCACCTTTCAAGACATACAAAGGTTAAATGCTTACACTTTATTGATCCTATGTGGGAATGTGTATGTAAGTGTGTGCCTGCATTCCTTTACAGTAAGTGAATTCATAAATGATACACTCATGATAATGCATAATTATACGCACATGGCATGATGCTATAATACTTTTGAAGTTGCAATGAGACAATTTGTTTTATTAAATTGGATCTGGCAACCCATGCAACCCAGCTCAGTCAGTCTCAGAGCGCCACCAGGGCACAGGGCTCACATTACACCCAGAGGGCCCAATATTAAAACCCTGTGCAATAGAAATAGTTCAAGAGATCGAATTTAATGTCTGAGTACAGGTCACCAGGCAACAGTTGAGAACAACAACAAAATGCTAAATATGAGTGTATGAATAGAATAGTATTGGAGTTTACACATTGCCTTCAATCCCAAAATACTCTGGATATAAAATTACTAAAAGAATAACATCTACATCCTGGTCATGTGTCAAACAAGGAGCATTTTATACTTGGTCTAAAATTGTTATAGATTCATTTAGATATATTGGGACAACATTTTATTGGATAATTACACTTTTCTGTCCTTAACAATATTCTCCTTTTCAGATTTGCCATAGTACTAACAAGTGCATATTTTCACCAGAATTTACAATTTAAATTAAATAACGTGATTTGTTTTACTGTTAATGTGTTTTTTAATGTAAAGGTTTTTAATATTTCCCAAAGCTTGATTTTCAGTTGAACATGATAATATAAAATTGTTTAGATTTGAGTTCTGTGAAGAAGAAATGAAAAATGACATTTGAAATAAAAAATAAAAAAAAATCACAAGATAGTTCGTTTGCATTTAATGTTAATTGTTTTAAGAATGTCAGGCTGAATGGTGACCTTTGATCTCTCAGATGGCACTGCATTAAACATTGGCATAATTCTGTAATGGACAGTACAGAATTATGGGCTCAGGAACACTTTAGAAATCCATCATCAGTGAACACAGGTTGTTACTCCATCTACAAGTGCAAGTTAAAACTCTACCAAGCCAAGCCATATATCAACACCACCCTGAAATGCCGCCGACCTCTCTGAGCCCAAGCCGGAGCAAAGTGGAAACATGTTCTGTGGTCTGACTAGTCCGGGGCGACACGACAGCACAGTGGATCATGCTATGGCCTCACAGCAAGATCAGCGCAAAGTTCAAAAGCTAGCATCTCTGATAGTATGGGGTGTGTTGGTGCCCATGGCATGGCATAGGTAACTTGCACATCTGTAAAGGCACTGTTAATACTGAAATGTACATACAAATTTTGGAGTAACATATGCTGCCATCCAAGCAACGTCTTTTTTAGGGTTGACAATGCCAAGCCACATTCTGCACGTTACAACAGCAGACAGTCCAGGCCTGTCTCCCATTGAAAAGGCATGGTGTGTTGAGCAACTGAAGTTGTACATTAAGCAAACTGAGAAAGAATTCTACTTACAAAGCTTCAACAATGAGTGTCATTAGTCGCCAAACTCTTACTGAGTGTTGTTAAGAGAAAAGATGATTCAACACCATGTACCAACTCTTTGAAACGTGTTGCAGGCATTAAATTAAAAATGAGTGAATATTTGCAAAAACAATCAAGTTTACCAATTTAAATATCTTGTCTTTGTGGTGTATTCAATTGAACATGGGTAAAAAAAAAGGGTTTGCAGATCATCATATTCTGTTCTTATTTATGTCATATCCAATATCCTAACCTTATTGGAAATGGGGTTGTACTACTCTAGCAATAAAAATGCCCCATTCTGTGTCCTGTATTCTCGTTCACATTTTCTCCTTCCACTCAATGTAAAGGAGATGTAGGTCATGTACATACTCATGACCTTCCCGAATTCTCTTTTATTCTGATGTCCCATTACAACTAAATTCACATTCATTAAAATGTGCTTTCTGTGAGGAGAAACAGCGACATCTAGCGGTCACAGCGTGCCACTACTCTATTCTACTCTACTCGTGTCCCATAGACACGCATCAAATTACTGACCAAATCCTCCAAAATCCTCTCACACTATAACTCTCAAGTATAAAGCAGTTCTGGAAGCGAAATGGCGTTTTGTAAATAAATGAATATTTCAAAAGCAAGGAGCACAGTTCTATTTAACACAATTTCACCATGTATTTACACAGTGATCATTTACTTCCACCAATCAGATTCATACATATTAGTTTCTGTATATAATGCGCTTAAATGTTTGTGATGTAGAATTTGACTTCGACACAGTCAGCACATTTTTGGAACATAAGTCCAAGATCAAACAAATGAAATAAAAGGATTACAATTGTGTTTAAAATGTGGGAGGCAAAAGTATGTGAACCTCCAATGGTATGACAATCAGGTATGAGTGAGTTCCTGGTTTCCTTTAAATCTGATCTTCACCACACGACTTGTGAATATGGATCCTGACACAGACAAGAGATTTCCGTGGGAAAAGGCTCTGGGGTGTCTCGTCCTGGTATTCCTTATCTTTTGATACCCTCCACAAATCTTGTCATTACACTTCCTTTAATGTGGTTGTCTTCTTCCATAGACAGCTCTCTGTTCTTCTTGTTGGTTTATACTTTGTAGTAAAATAAAAATATCCGGATTTCACAGGTGAAATTCAGGACTCAAACCCAGAATAGGCATCTGGAGCTATTAATACTTTGAGACTGAGAAAAAAAATCTAAGAGATTAGACCTGGGAAATACCTGGGGGTCATATGTTCCAATATAACTGATCAATTGAAAAAAATTTATAGATTTAAATATCAGGAAATTAAAGATGAAATTCTAATTGATTGCCTCATAGTCATCCTTTCATCTGAAATGATTGCCTTTGACAGTTCTATACACTCAGACAGGACTGCATGTATGCACTAGTTTTAATGCAGTTGTTTAGATGAGGTTGTAGATTAATGCCGAGGAAGCATCTAGAAATCTGCAGTCTATATCATGATGGCATTATTTTCATTTAGATGGGAACAAGTCCAGAAATAGGATTGTCTTCATTAGTTAAGCATCAATATTGGACATTTACCATAGAGTATGTTGACAGTTTCAAGTTTAGCACTGCTATTGCAGAATAAGTTACAAACCAAAACAATTATAGAATTATTATATCAATAAGTTAAGAAAGTCCAAAATAAATAAAAAACATACATATAAAAAAAGTTATATACCACCTATACTACATTTCCCCTAGATTCTACAGCATGTGTGCATATTTGTATAACAGCAATGCAGGAAGTCTAAAGACAGGACTTTTGTGGTAGTCAGAAAACCTGGAAGACCAAGAATAACCTGGATAATGAATTGGACAAGATTATCAGGGGCCAGACTGCTACAAGCAACAAGAGAACTAGAGCATTGTAAAAAGCTGGCTCATTTGTGCAGCCAACCCTCACAAAGAGATGACAGGGTATGAGGTGTATATCAATGTGCCTTATGCTAGATTAGGTCCATTAGGCTTTCTCCTCTTTAAGCAAACTGAGAATCCTGTCTCGCCTTGTTGTGTATGGGGCATGTTTCATACTCATCAGGCTGGTAGGGAACAGATTACCGCTTGGTGTGTAAACCTCAGCGCCTTTAGCCCCCATCAGAAGACGCAAGATCTTATTCCTGACCAGAATCTTATCATAAAACTCGACTCCACCCTTGGCATAACTGCAGGACAAGCCTGCAGCCCTGCGGTCTGTGTAGAAGTCCAGCCATTGGTTTATGGAGTCAGAGGCTAAAAAGTATGACACAGCTCCCAAACCCAGAGCGATTAAATTAACCCCAGCTCGGAGAATAACAGATTGCGCAAATAGGCCAAAGATCTGCTTGAGAGCGACGCTGTAAATCCAGGCTCCAGATAGGCAGGCTGGAGCCACTGCGGCACACAGAACCGGACCAGCACACTCTAACCGGCCTACCTCACGTGCAATGGCAAACTTCTTTGCATCCTCAGATAACAATAGGGCATCTTTTAGCGATCGGCCTGTCTCACTCTCCCACTCCAGTTCTTTACCATTAATTAGAATAGTGCGGTTAGTGATTCCCGAGAGATCATCCCCAGTACTGTTAAAGTTAAATGGGATGCCGATCTGTGCTCCGGAAGGAAGCCATGGAATCCCTGCACCAACAGGGTGAAAACCATATGCAGCAAATGCTGTATAGTTATCAGGAGAACTGACCGCCGAGTCTTTTAGAACCTGCTGGAAAACATTCTCCAGCTTCTCAGATAAGGTGCTGGGCTCTCCTTTACTCCAGGCCTGATAGAGTTTTCGATAAGTCTTTTCTGGAAAAACATGGTAGAAAATGTTAGCACTGAAGACGACTCCACAGCCAGAAAGTAGAAGTGGCGTTCGATACTTCTGTAACAGCACAGAGAACTTTAACATACGAGATGCCATGACCTCCTGTTGGGGCTGTATCTCTGTGGATATATAATGTGTAATTTAATTGTTATTGATCCAAATGGTAATGATAAGGTCAATACAACTGGTATATCACTAACAAGATGCATTAAAGTAGAAAATGTAGAATTAATTATTAACCTTATCTATTTGTATTTCTGGAGTCCCCAATTGAATATAAAGTGCATTACATAATGTGCCTCATAAGTTAGTTCCAAGAGCAATGAACTTACTATGGACGCCTTTCAAGTGCTCTAGAATAGCTTCAGAACTAATAACCTCCGATCGGTTTCACAGAATGAAACATAAATATTCATGTTCCGCGTTTTAAACGTATAAGATTTAAAACTCAATTCTTAAACGTAGTTAGGTTCATATAAAACTACGCGCCAGATATTAGAGCTCAATTCCACAAGGACGATTCACGTGTACGCTTAAATCATAAAATAGAAACCGCTGCCGTAAAACGGAGAACACTTTACGTCAATTTTACGTCGGTTGGGGATAAGAAAAGTAAGACGGACATTGGGCATAGAAGAATATCAAATATGTCCCTATATACGCGCACGAACTATGGCGAAAATGAACTACTTTTGCACACTACCTAGTTGACTACATGTTTGTGTTTCAGTCATTAAAGACGAAACCATGTAGAATTCGCGTGTAAACATGCAACAGTATAGATACTTAAATAAATAGTCTTCTTCTTCGCCTTAAGGTGTGTTTTAACAAAAATAGTAGCACGTCTTACAGAGTGTTATTTTTATTTTATTTACTTATTATAATTTTTATTATTAATTTGAATATATCTAATATTGTTATTTTAATATATATATTTTTTATAGTAAAATAAATACAAGAAAATTTCCCATTAGCTAGTATATCAGAATAAGCAAACACAATCAGACTCACATTCACACACTTAAGGGCAATTTAGAGACATCAATTAACCTATCATGCATGTCTTTGGAATACTGGAGGAAACCGGAGTACCCAGAGAAGATCTGTGCGAATACGGAGAGAACATGCAAACTACACACAAATTTCCAGTGTTGCCCCACCCGGAAAGCACTAACCACTGCGCCATTGTGCTCACCCAGCACTTTTTATCATTAGTGCTATTAACTGAGGCAAGTTCAGACAATGTTCAAATGTTACAATCGTATTGTTAGCAGACCCCAACTCAACAGCTATGTTGACATGTGCAGTAGTGTAATTTCACTAAAACCAGCACAGAAGAAGAAGTAGTTAGCTATAAACAAACCACTAATTGCGGAAGTAAAAGACTTCTGGATCAGCACGAGGTTATGAAAGTAGTTTTGCTCTTGTTTCTCTCTGTTATTAAGCTACGGCAAACCGTGTTGTCAACCGACCAATTGTGCTTTAAACCCGCCATGTTCACCTCATAGCACAATTATGCAAAGCGGAAATGCGTCACGTTGACATAGGCCCCGCATGTGCACCCCAATCGGAATAAGCGTGTATATGGACGTCTTTCCGAATATGGATCGGCATAAACCACTCCTCTCATTCGGAATACAATTTCATTCCAAATGAGCTTAATCGTTTTTTTTCACATTTATATTCTGATCGGTCCTTTATTTCCATGTAATTATAGCTACCGTAAAATTATAGGTTTACATTTAGTTATTTGTTTTTCACAAACATTACTAATGTTTTAATAAAATGTATAGAAATAAATAAACTTTTAATATACTAATTTTTATTGTGATTTATTTGTTGCATTTTTGGTAATACGAATGTTATATTATTTGTCAAGCCAATAAAGAGAGCTTATTTAATGTGACTAGTGTATGTGTGTGTGTGTGTGACGGAGTGCCAATTACCGCACAACAGATCATATTAACATCCTACACACGCTCATTTATAAATATACTGTTCAAAACAACTCGAAAATATTCCCCTGCTTTATTGACTTCAAAAAGGCTTCTGGTCATATGATCACATTAAATCTATGTACACAGGAAAACTAATGTGGAATAATAATAATTGTAAACAAACAAATAAGTTTCATCTCCCAGGAGCGCGGAGTGAGACAAGGATGCTGTCTAAGTGAGACTCTATTCAACATCTACATCAATGAATTGGCTTAATTGTTAGAGCAGTCTACAGTTACAGCACCCTGTCTCATGCTACACAACTCCAAGATTAAACTCCTGCTGTATGCAGATGTCCTGGTCCTGCTTTCCCCCACCGCTCAGGGTCTACAGCAGAACCATCCCAATTAGGAATCTTAAAATCAACTCCAACCCAATTCCAAAAAAGTTGGGAAACATAATAATTGTGAATAAAAAAGGAACGCAATGATGTGGAAGTTTTAAAATTCCATATTTTATTCAGAATAGAAAATAGATTACATATTAATTGTTTAAACTGAGAAAACTAGGTGATTTTAAATTTTATGACAACAACACAAAAAAGTTGGCACAAGGCTATGTTTATCACTATGAGACATCCTCTTTTCTCTTTACAACAGTCTGTTAATGTCTGGGGACTAAGGAGACAAGTTGCTCAAGTTGAGGGATAGAAATGGTAAGCCATTCTTGTCTAGTGTAGGATTCTAGTTGCTCAATTATCTTAGGTCTTTTTTGTCATATCTTCTGTCTAATGATGCGCCAAATGTTTACTATGGGTGAAAGTTCAGTGCCAGGACCCTTTTTCTACGCAGTCATAATGCTGTAATTAATGCAGTATGTGGTTTGGGATTTTCATGTTTGAAAATGCAAGGTCTGCCCCGAAAGAAATGTCGTCTTAATTGGAACATGTTTCTCTAGAACTTGGATATACAAGTACCTTTAGCATTGATGGTGTCCTTCCAGATGTGTAAGCTGCCCATGCCACACATACTAATACGACCCATATCATCAGAGATGCAGTTTTCTGAATTGAGCGCTGATAACTTATCCATAAAGAATTTCAAATTTTGATTCTTCTGACCACAGAACAGTTTACCATTTTGCCTCAGTCCATTTTAAATAAGCCTTGGCCCAGAGAAAATGTCTGCACTTCCGGACCTAGTTTAGATACGGCTTTTTCTTTGAACTATAGAGATTTAGCTGGCAACAGCGGATGGCACAGTAAATTGTGTTTACAGATAATGTTCTCTGGAAAAACTCCTAAGCCTATTTTGTGATTTCCTATACAGAAGCATGCCTGTATGTGATGCAGTGCCGTCTAAGGGCCCACAGATTACAGGCACCCAGTATGGTTTTCTGTCCTTAACCCTTATGCACAGAGATTATTCCAGATTCTCTGAATCTTTTGATGATATTAGCATTGTAAATGAGGATATATTCAAACTCTTTGCAGCTTTACACTGGAGAACTCCTTTCTGATATCACTCCACTATTTGTCGCAGCAGAATCAGGGAGATTGGTGATACTCTTCCCATTTTTAATTCTGAGAATTGCTGCCACCCAAAGATGTTCTTTTTATACCAAGTCATGTTTATGACCTATTTCCAATTGTTCCTCCAGCTGTTCCTTTTTTGTACCTTTAACTTTCCAGACTCTTATTGCCCCGTCCCAGGTTTTTTATTAAATGTGTTGCTGTCACGAAATTTAAAATGAGCCAATATTTGGCATGAAATTTCAAAATGTCTTATATTTGACATTTATCGTGTTGTCTATGTTCCTCAGTTTTTGAGTTTTGTACATTATTGCATCCATTTTTATTTACAGTTTGTCCCAATTTTTATGGGAATCAGGTTTATAAAATGCAATGCTAATTGGCCCTAAACAGACAGTACTCCATGGCAGACTTTCTACGCTCAGTGACTGATCCGACATTGAGTAACAACTTGATGAGGTACAGACTCAGTAAACTTTACCTGGGCATAGAAACAGTCCTGGTTGCCCAGATACAGAGCTGTACTTCCTCACTGATTGTACCAAATATAAACACATTCCAACCAAATTTTTCACCAAAATCAACCTTTATCTCCAATTTTAACTCCCTTTCAAATCCCGACAAACTGCCCCACCTACTGGGTGAACACACACACAGAGCTGCACACTAGCAGCACTCTATACAAACACCCGCAGGAGAGGGACAGGAAGTGACCACCTCACTGCTTCACCAACTAGCAAACACACACTTTTCTCATTCATATTCTGTTTGTGTTTTTGACTAAATGTTTACTTGTATTTTTTATTATGATATACTTGTATTTCTGTTTTATTTTCTATTTATATTTTATACTTGTATTTCTGTTTTAATTTCCATTTTTATTTTTATTAATACGTGTATTTCTATTTTATATTCTAGTTCTATTTTATATTTGTATTTCTGTTTTAATTTCCATTTTTATTTTTATTTAATACGTGTATTTCCATTTTATATTCTAGTTATATTTCATACTTGTATTTCTGTTTTAATTTTAATTTTAATTTATATTTTATATTTGTATTTCTGTTTTAATTTCCATTTTTATTTAATACGTGTATTTCGATTTTATTTTCTATTTTTATTTTATGCATGTATTGCTATTTTATTTTATATTCTTATAAAATAATCTATTCTTTTAATAATATTTTATACATGTATTTTTTTAGTTTATTTTATATATTTATTTTATATTTATATCTTATAGTTGTACTTCTATTTTATTTTATTTTTTAAATTTTATTTATTTCTATTTTATACTTGTAATACATAAGTCTGTCGCCAAATGTCTAATAAAGAAAACTTTTGACTTGAGTGTGTGTGTGTGTGTGTGTGTGTGAGAGAGAGAGAGAGAGAGAGATTTAACAGTCCACTTTCTCAAGCTAGGAAAGCTGCCACATCTGGATTAGAGCACCGCTGTCGGAGAGGAGGTAAACGCTTAGAGTCGATACACCGCGGTGTGTATTTACAACTACATATAGACAAGAGCAGTGCGGGAAAATACTCGTCGGTCGACGAGACCATTCTGTATTCTTCCGATTTATAGCGTCTGTGATTGCGACGTGGAGATTTGAGGCAGTGTAGTTTTTCGAAGTAGTAATAGAAAAAGAACAAGACGTTTGTGGAGTAAACAATCTCCGGATCGAGATTAAGGGCATGTGGGGAACGGATTGGAACACAACCATTCTGTAGATGACAACCTATGGATCTATGGTAAGTCCTCTCTTTAGCAGTGAACGCATGTAGACTTGTTGAATAAAAGGATGGAGAGAGAGAGAAAATTATTTTAAAACTTGAGGGAGTGTCTGCTTCCGGGTTTCTACTTCTTGGCATACAGCTGTCACATCTCTATGATTAAATAAATAAATAAATACAACATATATTCTGCTAAAACAACACAACATTGTCTAACATAATGTTTAGTATGAATTTTAAATTCAGGGCACATATTTAAAAGCATGAACCAGTTGCTTTCACTAGAATACCCTTCTTATATACTGTATAAGCATATTGATGGTTGCCAGATTCTTCACAGAGTTTTAACCCAGCCCTATAGTCTAGGCTACTAGCCAACCATCAATTTGCATAACCAATCCCATCAAATTGAACTAATAAAACAATAACAAGGAGTTAGATTAACAACTCCGTTTGTGAGTTACAATCTGGCAACCTGGACTGTACGGAAAGTTTTGAGAAAGCACCAGAGTAATGGGAATTGTTTTTTATTTTGGCTGAAATCACAAGCAAGATGACTTGGGCATTAAAAAGAGAGCCATATTGCAAAAAGAAGTATTGTTGCTGTGTTTGCTGAGTGACGCATCTCAGCTAGTATTTTGATAAGAGATTGTAGGTCATTGTATATTTTCTTAGGAGTTGAATCTTGGCTCCTTTTGTTGTGGAGTTTGCACGTTCTCCACATGTCCATATTGGTTTCCGCCGGGTGTTCCAGTTAAGCGTATTAGTGTCTCTAAAGTGCATGTGGCATGTTAGTGTATGTGCTGTACGATGGAGTTTTTCCCTGTCTAGGCTTGTTCCTCCCTGACAGCCTGTGCTCCCAGCTAGGCACCAGCTTTCCTCTGACCCTGACCAGGATTTATTATATAAGTAGTGGCAGTAACTTCAACTTACAAACTGGCACCAGAAAGCACCACCAAACACATTACATCACTGTTTGTCAGTATAAAGTCTTTAATGGCTTTCAGCATGAAGTTTATTTTGAACATTATCATAATCTTGGAATGATATAAGAGATCCAGCCATTCATGCATTATTTTCTGCTAAATCTACACGCCGTCAAGGGCCAGCCAGTGCTCTAGCTAGGCGCAAGGACAGGTACTACATCGTAGGACACACATCTTTGATGGTCCATCTTTGATTAATTGCAGCATGCAGACATCAGGGAACAGACTCTACAAAGTGGCAAACATCTTTCGTATGCGAGTCGAACCATGCCTGCTTAAACAACTCTGGAAGTTCGCCTCGCTAGTTAGGTGCTCCCTCTCAGATCCACCACATGTGGCCGGCTGCTATATAACCTTCGTCTGGAAGATTGTTCAAGGTCCCTCCATTCTTGGTTTACTGTGATATGGTATAAAAGCAGCCCACAAGTGAAGCTTTGGCTGGAAATTATATCAGAATCGATTGTGATCTAACCACCTCAGTGATCATATGCCACCTGCCATGTTCCTAATCCATTGATCATTCGGTGTGTATATAAATGTACTGCATATATAATACAGTATACAAATATGTAGGTCGCTATCCCGAGTTCCTTGTGAGAGTGAGGCATCTTTCCAATTCCCTTGTGAAGGAAGGTGAATGTGGTGTGGAATTAGGAAGAAAGGAAGGAAACACAGTGTTTCCTCACATTGTGCAGCATGGGAAGGGCCAGCCATCACGTTTCCTCCTAGAGCTGACCACACTCACATTCTCTTGGGCGAAGGCTGTTCTCCTGGTACAGCTGATGTCAAGAGTCTGTCAGTGGGTCAGCGATTACTTCGACATTCACACTTGACTACCATTAGGTAAGACAGGGCTGAAACGAACACATTTACACATGGATTTACATAAGTGCAATTTTTACTTGTTACATGTGTCTTTAAGGGGTATTATACATGCTTTTCTGCGCATGAATGTTTGAACCTGCAAGACTTATTTTATTCATTTTATTCAAGATTTTATTCAAGATTTTATTCAAGATTTATTCATTTGTTGCTTTTTGCATTGACATGGAGAACGTATGGATTAATATGAGAAGCACTTAACAGTTCCTGGATGGAATAGAAATGGCCAGATTTTTGTTGGGACTAATTTTAATGAAAGTTACTATGTAGTACTAATGCTAAGAATTATAAAAATGATATAAACTTATTGTAAAATCTTAACGTGCATGCGTGTTGTTAAAAAAGTGCAAAAAGAGAACAACATACGGTACAATAATAATTTACATACAGCTCTCTCAAGTGTACTCAAGACGTTTGCGGATGGCTCAGTTTGATTTGCTTATATTTTTTTGTCTATAATTAATCACTTGTCTAAACCAGAACTGTAAGAACATGGGTCAGTCGTAGGCTTGTGGTTAAGGAACCGGCCTTGCGACCGGAAGGTCCCTGGTTCGATTCCAAGTAGCGACA
>JAOUQV010000043.1:4282319-4296232 GCA_028565295.1 Aspidoras spilotus
AAGAAGAATGGCTTAAAATCCATCTGACCACTGTGCAAGACTTGTATGTGTCATTCCCAAGACAAATTGACGCTGTATTGGACGCAAATGGAGGCCCTACACCATACCAATAAATTATTGTGGTCTAAAACCAGGTGTTTCAGTTTCATTGTCCAACCCCTGTATATTAAATTTAGTACATTTCTGGAAAGGTGGTATTGTAGCGCAGTGGGTAACCTGACAGCAACAAAGACCTGAGAAATTTCGGTGTAGAGTTAGCTTCCTCTCTCAGTGTTCATGTGGGTTTCCTCTGGGTGAAGATGCTAAATTGTCCATTACTTTTGAACTATGTATATAACCTTGTGTATGAATTGAATATTGGCATGAAATGGCCCCTGATGCTGAAAATGACAAACAATATACACATACAGCTAAAGATTGCATTACAGTATTTGTTTATTTATAGGTTAAATGCTCCGCGTCGTTCCTTCCATAATACTCCTTTCTTTCTATCTCACCATTATCAGCAACATTCAACATGATTTGAAGATGAACTTTGTCTAGGTCATCACAAAGTAATCTGCAATATGTCTTTTTTGTATGCTGCTAATTATTCAAATCACTGTTCTATTAGTAAATCACTTAATATTGATATGAATTTCTTATTTAAACACAGGGAGACTGTCATGTGTGGCAGCAATGAAATAAGCTCGCCTTAATTTACTCAATCTGCATTAAACGTGTGTAATTTGTGCATGTCTGCTGCGTTTGCTATCTTTATGTCACTAATACTGTATATTCGAAGGCGCTTTTATATATTATTCTAATAACTAGTAATAAATACAGGAAGAACTCTATTTATTCTCGCATGGAGGGTGTAGAGCAAATGCACTTTGACAGATGGCACAGGAAATGGAATTTAATTGGTCTGGGACCACTAAAGGGCCAATGGAGCATAGGATATTTTGCAAAGAAACAGATGCTTGTATATACTGTGTAGTATACCCCTGGGGCTGTGACAGCTGACAAGAAATTAGAATGGTCACTCAGTTTATCCCCATCGAATGGAATACCCCTGTGCCACCAATCATCACAAAACAGATGTTTGTATATACTGTGTAGTATACCCCTGGGGCTGTGACAGATAAGAAATTGGGATGGTCACTCAGTTTATCCCCATCGAATGCCACCAATCATCACAAAACGGTGGCATAGGACTTGACATGACTATCAGTAGGTCATCGAAATGCATTGTGGGTAATATAAAATATTAAAGCAAAAAGTGAAAAATGACCAAATTATGAATTACATAGTTTAAATTAACAAATCAATTAAGAATTTCATTATAAAACAAACATTGTATACTATATGTTAATTATTAATATCTACATGCAAGTTATACAACGTGGATCTTTATTAGTCACAGAACTTACCACTTTTTTAAAGTCAGTCTCAGCTTCATCAAGCTTTCCATGCTTCAGTAGCAGACTCCCTCTCTGAAGTCTTGCCTGTGACAGGTCACTGATTAGCACAAATTGTTTTATACTTGCTGTGTGGCGGTTATTATTATTTTATTGTTACAAATGTCTTCAAACTCACAGATGTGAAATCAGGTTTAAGTTCAATGACTTTGCTTAGATCCGGTAAAGCCGATTTAGACTTGCCCATGGCCAGGTAGACGGTGGCTCTTCTGTAGTAAGCCATGTAGTTTTTTGGGGCACCATCTACCCACATAGAAATCAGAAAGTAGTAAGAAAAATTCAGACAGAATGGAATGTAAAGAAATAAAAAAAATATTTGATGTTAACTTTCCACCAACTCACCAACAGCTGCATGGAAATGGGAAAGCGCATCAGCCAGCTGTCCGGCAGCTAGGAGCTTCTTCCCCATCTCCAGGTGCTTCTCTACACTGTTCTCACTGCTGCAGAACACCCCTGTAAAATAAAAAAAATAAAGTCAAGACAAACGAGTGTCTGAAATAAAATAATTTCATACATTTCACTGTGCTTGTAATTATTATTATTAATTCACTGTCGTCCGCTTAATCCACACAGGATCGCAGGCCAACTGGTGTCCATCCGGCAAATATGGGTGCAAGGGCAGGAACAACCCTAGTCATGATGCCACTACATCGTAGGGCACATACACACAGTGACACTAATTAACCTAATGTACATATCTTTGTATTGTAAAGTGGGAGAAAACTAGAGCACCAAGTAAACATCCACGCAAGCACGGGAAGAACATGCAAACTCCACACAGAAATTTCTCAGGTCTCCTTACCCGGGGATCGAACTCGGGTCTTGCTGTAAGTAGACAGGACTACCCACTGAGCCACCCAGGGCAGTCATAGGCTTGTGGTTAAGGAACCAACCTTGCAACCGGAAGGTCCCTGGTTCTATTATAAGTATCAACAAGTCATGGCTGAAGTGCCCTTAAACAAGGCACCTAACTCCCAGGTTCTCCCCGGGCGCTGTGCTGGCTGCTCACTGCTCCGGGCACGTGTGCTCACTTCACTTATCTATGTGTGTGTTTCACTGCAAGGATGGTTGAAATGCAGACGACCAATTAAGCTGTGTGCAAACATAGTGGCAAAATGTATCACTTTCACTTCCAAGTCAATCTTTTCACCTCACTCTGTCCTTTGCATCTTCTGCTTTCACACCAACTACCTCCATATTGACCACATCCATGTATCTCCTCTTTGGTCATCCTCTCTGCCTCCTGCCTGGCAACTCAATCCCTAACATCCTCCTGCCAATATATCCACTGTCTCTCCTCTGCACAAAACATCTCAGACAGTCCTCTCTAATTTTGTCTCCTTTTTCCAACCTGTGTTGTCCCTCTGATGTTCTCATCCTTAATTCTGTCTATAATGGTAACGCTTAAAGTGAAACTTAACATCTTAAGCTCTGCCACCTTTCAGCTTCGGTTGCAATTATTCAAAAAGGCACGTGTTCCTAATCCAGTGATAGTTCAGTGTAGTGAAATTAGTGCCTGAATTAATAAAATTTTAAAAACTATATTATATATTTCTTTATCAAAGGTACTAATAGCCAATAGAACTACTTACTACTACATGACAATTAACGGTTTAATAGTGATGCAGTTTAATTATGTGTACAGATGTTGGACAGCTGTTTCCACACTTCACACATATGTATATACTGTAAGTATAATACAATCGGTGTCTTCTTACCTTCGTATCGAAGATCGAGCAGCAAAATCAAAAACGGCACATACTTTACTAGATTGTACGCGACTGGTGATGTAGTTACCATAATATTAGCACTTTTAGTGTAAACTCCGTTTACCCCGTCTACTCTCAACCGCTCGCTTACCACTCTGTTTAACACGTGAACGACTCGCCAAGTCAGTCAAAACCATAATGTCCGCAAGGTCGTGGTTCACTGCGATTGGTACGTTCCAAACAAGACTCCGCCCAGTTGTATCGGATTGGTTCATCAAGCAAAAAACCACACCCACCCAGACTTGTTCAACTGCGGTCAAGCCACGGCATCATGAGTGGAGCGTGTGCCCGTTTAGAAGTTCTTCTCAAAAGTACGTGTGTAACCTTTTGGCCCAAAGGCACTCTATATTTCCTAAATTTATAAGATAATTTGTTTGCGCAGGTTTCTCCATTTGCTCCGTTTTCCTCCGATATTCCAAAGACATGCATGTTAGGTTAATTAGTGTCTCCAAAGTGGCCCGTAATATGTGATTGTGCATGCGTGCGCCCTATGATGGAGTGGCACCCCTTGCTCCCAGAGTTGCCCTTTGGGTCCAGCAAAAAATAATGTATAAATAAAGGTCCATGTACTTATCTGGTGTAGAATATAATAGATACATTAAAAAAATAATAATAATTGATACTTTATTGATCACAGTAGGGGAATTCTTTCTCTGCATTTAACCCATCCAGGGCTGAACACCTGGAGCAGAGTGCTGCACTCTACTGAGGCGCATGGGGAGCAGTTGGGTGCCTTGCTCAACAGCACTTGCATAGAGTGGGGTTCAAATGAGCGATCTCTTGGTCCCCAGCCCTTTACCCTATCCATTTTTATATGCCTTTGGCATCTGCCATTCCCTGATAGGCACAGCTGTTTCCACAGCTCGTGTATGCATATAGAGCACCAAAAGTGAGGTGGATGTTCCTACAGTGACAAAGGACCATCCTTCTGTCCACTCCTTTTTAAAAGTGTACATGTGGATTGCTGCTCCACTCTTGGCCTTCTGCTTCTTTCCTGTGTCTACTCTCATCTCTTTTCTCTGCTGGCTCTTCTGTCTCATACTATGTTTTTGTGTTATAAATGTGTACCTCCTCTACATCTTCATCCTGACTGTTCTAAATCACTTCTGAACACTTTTGATCTTTTGTCTCTTCTGAGCCTTCAGCACTCTCATTTTACGGGGTGCATAAGAGTGGCTGTCACTAACACTGCGCAGAATGATAGCTGATCTGTCTACTGTCATTTCCTCTAACCTTGCATCTTTCAAAAGATAGCTACATGTTACTGTTTGATTGAATACTGTATCACAGTGGTTCTCAAAGTGGATTCCTGGGACAAAATTGAGTAGTTACCTACCGTCCGTCTTTTAGCAAGCAGAACACAGTGTTGCCGACTCATCAGTAAGGAAAGTCGCTGTTGTCGCTAAATGACGTTATTGCTTATTTTGCATAAAACAGTTTATCTGTATGTACAGTAGGGCCAAAGAAGTCTTTAGTCAGCAACTGCTAGTTCTCCTACTTAAAAAGATGAAAGAGGTCTGTAATTTACATCATAGGTACATTTCAAGGTACATGAGACAAAATGAGAAAAAAATCTAGGAAATCACACTGTAGGATTTATAAAGAATGTATTTGTAAATGATGGTGTAAAAAGTATTTGGGCAATAACAAAATTTCAACTCAGTACTTTGTAATATAAACTTTGTTGGCAATGACAGAGGTCAAACATTTCCTGTAAGACCTCAGGTTTGCACACACTGTAGCTGGTATTTTGGCCCATTCCTCCTTGCAGATCTCCTCTTGAGCAGTGATTTTTTATGGCTGTTGCTGGGCAACACAGACTTTAAACTCTTTCTACAAATTTTGGAATTAAGGTCTGGAGACTGGTATGGTGGTATGGTATAGGTATGGTTTTATTGGGATGCAATTCTTTCTTCAAACATGACGAGTTGAATTTTTAGCAAAACGTTATATTTTGGTTGAATCTGACCACATGATATTCTTCCAATCCTATGGATCATCTATATACTCTCTGGCAAACTTCAGACGGGCATTTACACGTCCTGGCTTAAGCAGGGATTTGAGTCCCTCTTCGCATACTGCTTTTTTACTTTGGTGCTGCTCTCTGCAGGTCATTCATCAGGTCCCTTTGGATTTTTGCTCACCAATCTCATGATCATTTTGGCCCCAAAGGATGAGATCTTGCATGGGGCCCCAGATTAAGGGAGATTATCAATGGACTTTTATGTCTTTCATTTTCTTACAATTGCTCCCACAGTTGATATATTCACTCCAACCTGCTTGCCTATTGTATATTTACCTCTCCCAACCTGGTGCAAATCTTTAATTTTCTTCCTTGTGTCCTTCGCCATGGTTGAGTTTGAGTCTGTAGACAGATGTTTTTTTCTGATAATTCTAATCTGCTGTAGATATCATTTAAATCAAATTAAACTAAATTAAATCACCTAATTATTACGTATTTGTTAAACCCAATCCAGCCTTTTTTTACAGGCCTGAAATCCAGAAATGGATTTGTATGGATATGTAATGTATATTAATAAAATGAATAAATATGAGAAGACCAGAAATATGTCTTGTTTAAAGTGCAATTAAATATATATTACTAACACGTAATTGGGTTTTCATGTACTGTATAAGTATAAATATAAAACATGTATTTAGATAAATTCAAAATTGTACAAAATCAGGACTTTGCAACAACTTCAGGATTTTAAACTGAGACAATGTCTACATTTATAGCAGTGGTCAATCTACTGTTTATAAACTTTTGCACAGAAATCTATATAACAATGTAGAAATCTCTGTGTCTTTTTAATTGAGGTTGTGTTTAACTCATTTTTATAACAAAATATTAGGGCTGGACAATTGATATTCTGACCACCTTATCGACATGATCTTGCCCACAGGGGCTATCTACTAGGGGAAAATTTAGGATCATTTTACGGGCCTGTGAGTGAAATATATAATAAAATATATATATTTTTTTATTAAACTATTAAACTGTCATCGTTTGTATGATATATATATATATATTGTATATAAAGTGCTTATATTAACATATACATTTATTACATTTATAAAAATTTTTAATTAACAAGCGATAGAACGGGTCATATGTTCAGATTTTCGGGGCTCTATTAAAGATTCTGGCTGCTGCATTTTGAACTAACTGCAGTTTGTTTATGCACCTACTGGAACAACCAGACAACAGGTTTTCTGATTCAATTTGTGCCTGCATATTACTAAAAGAAAATTGTTTAACATCCACTGTATAATGTCCATCACACATTTCTCAACTTGAGTAAATGAGTGTCTCTTCTCAGGATAGGCTGACACATATAAATGTCTATTATAGGCAAAACAGTGGAAGTTGATATTATGCTTGCGAATAATATTACCTAGAGGTAGCATATATAGAGAATATAGTAAGGGGCCTAAAACAGAACCTTGTAGTGGAAACCAAACATTTCCCTACTGCTTATAGAATATGTCAAATAAGACCTGAACCAGGACAAGGCTGTTCCGTTAATTCCAACAACATTTAGCGTGATCGATGGTGTCAAAAGTTGCATTTAGGTCACACAATATAATCATGGACCCTTAACCCTGATCAGAGGCCAGTACCAAATCATTTACAGCCTAAATCAGTCCTGTCTTTGTGCTATGAGGTGGCCTAAATCCTGACTGACAATTTGCTAAAATATTATTTTTGGCTGGCAGGGGTCAAGGTTTGGTTTTTTAATCATAGGTTTGATAACTGCTGATTTAAATGATGAGAAATGGTCAGTACTAAGAGAACAATTAATCATTTTTATGAGAGGTTTGATTATTTCTTGTAGTACATTTTTGAGTAAAGCTGTGGGTATGGGATCTAATATAGATGTTGTAGATTTTGATTATGAAACTAGTGAAATTAACTCTGTCTATTGGAGGGGAATGATGGTGGCCTGCAGGAAGGCCCTCTCTGCCGCTGCTGTCGGGCTGGGTCTCGCTGGTTTGAAGGCGCTCTCTGCCGCTGCCACCGGTGGCCAGGGGCTGTGTGCCGCCGATTCCATCAAGTCTGCCTCTGTGTGTTTTCCAGCCTCTGATCTTACCAGGTCTGTCAATGAGCCCGCTCTCTCCATGCGTCACTGTCTGCTCATCCTATCTGGCATCCTGGCAAGCCGCTTCAGCCTTGCCCGGTCCAATTGGCCTGCTTAGCTCTGTTTGGAAATGATGGCGTTCATAATTTTAATAGCTAATTCCACTACTGACAGTATTGTAAGGTAACAGCAAGTATGTGGACACCCAGTTTATATGCAATGCTCTTTGATTAAAGCACAAGCTGTCACACACACAATCAGACAACCAGACACATTCACACACCCCATCTCTCGGTCATCCCACTAGGCTATCCATTCAGACTAGATACATAAAAATAACTAAATTAACATTTAACCAAATTACCTAGACATAAACTACCCTCCAACACATTTCCATATTTAATTAAAACAGATGCCACAATATTTTTTGGCAATAGCTGGACATTGCCAGATTGAAATGGGGCTGACCTTACTTCCTTAAGTTATGGTTATTTGTGATACTGTCTGCCTATTCCTCTCTGACCTCTCACATGAACAAGGCATTTTCATCCACAGAACTGTCCCTCACTGCATATTTTCTCTTTTTCTGGGGTGGCAAGAAGACCCAGGTTTGATCCCAGGGTAGATTGACCTGGGAATTTCTGTGTGTAGTGTGCGTGTTCTCCAGGTGATTGCATAGGTTTAATAGGGGTGCTCCTGTTTCCTCCCAAAGACATGTTAGGTGAATTGGTGATAATAAAATTGTCACTGACAATTTATGTATATGACTTCACTATAAGATGTGAAACTTGTGTATAAATATGACCTTGTTCCTGTCGTCAACATGACAATCGATTTCAAACGACATTTTATTAAATGACGTTAATAAACCTATAAAACAAAACCACTTCTCTTTTTTGACCATTCTCTGTAAAACGTAAAGATGGTTGTGCATGAAAATCCTAGTAAATCAGCAGTTTCTGAAATACTCAGGCAATGTAAGTTTCTGTGGACAAGGGAGAATGTCAAAGACTATAAATGTAAATAAACAATAATGTAGTTTTATTTGCACAAACTATTGGTGTCAGATCTTTATCGCCGATACCAGCGTGAATTTTACTCAGTATTGTATCGAAAACCAGCCATTAGAGAGCACAAGCCAGTGTAGTTCTAGTGCCGGTCCCAAGCCCGGATAAACGGTGATAGTTGCGTCAGGAAGCGCATCCGGCGTAAATCATTTGCCAAAAATTAAAATGCGTGTTACTGATTGCTACTTCATACCGGATCGGTCGCGGCCCGGGTTAACAATAACCTCCTGCACTTCCTTGTTCCACCACCAGGTTTCCTTACTGTCTTTAATCTGTCCAGATGACACTCCAAGTACCTTCATGCCTGTCTGTCTAATCACTGTTGCTGCTGCTACCCAGTCATCTGGAAGCTCTTTGCTATCACCCAAAGCCTTTTTGTAACTCTTTTCTGAAATCCTCACAACATTCCTCCTTTCTTAACTTCCACCATTTTGTCATCTTCTCTACATTTGCCCTTCTTCTCTTCCTAACTACTAGAGTCATCCTACAAACCGCCATCTGATGTTGTTTAGCTACACTATCCCCTGCTACTACCTTACAGTCTCCAATCTCTTTCAAGTGACCTGGTCTACACAATATGTAGTCTATCTGTGAGCTCCTTCTCTTGTAGGTCACCCTGTGCTCCTCCTTCTTTTGGAAATATGTGTCATTTCCATCCTCTTTGCAAAATCCACCACCATCTGTCCTTATAGATTCCTACGCTTAACACCAAACCTTCCCATCACTTCCTCATCTACTTTGTTTTCTTCACCAACATGCCCATTGAAATCTGCACCAGTCACCACTCTCTCCTCTCTGGGAATGCTTTCTACTACTTCGGAGGATGTTAGAAATGGAGCTGCCAGGTAGGAGGCAGAGAGGAAGACCAAAGAGGAGATATATGGATGTGGTCAATGTAGACATGCAGGTAGTGGGTGTGAAAGCAGAAGATGCAGGGGGCAGAGTGAGGTGGAAAAGACTAACACGCTGTGGCAACCCCTGATAAAAGGGAGAGGCCAAAAGAAGAAGAAGAAGTATTGGAAAGAAACATCATTAGTACTGAGGAGTCACCTCATTTGCATGTGGTCAGTTGTTTAGGCCTTTCTGTGGTAGCTGTATTTTCTTATTGATCAAGTGCAGTAGATTCATTCGCAAAGCAATAGAAACAGAGATGGGTTAACGAATATTTTATGTTAACTGTGTGTGGAGTGTATTTTAAGATTTGTATCATTCTTTAATTTATCTGGTTTATATCAGAATATGTCTTTGCTCAGACATGTGTGTGAGCAAAGACAGAGATTAAATTCAGTTTGTAAGCTAAATTAAATTATACGAACATGTATCTAAATGTCTTTAGGTGTCCTTGTATTTTTTTGTCAAGATTCTATTGCTGAGTCTGATTCGAAAATTGCTTTCTACTGAAGCCGAAAGAATAGACTCTAATTGAAGAGCCGAGATAAATGATTTGACTCACTAAAAAGAGTCGGTTATTCCGCTTTTGGAAAATAGTATTGAGTGCGGGGAGAAAGCAGCGTATAATGATGCACGCTGCAGCGGCTTGTAATAATTGTGGTTTGCCGTACATGTTAGCTGGTAATTTATTCTCAACAACTTTATTATATTTATTTGGTTTTTATAACATAATTAGGTGGTGAGCTATTGACAAGATTCAATTCATATCCAGCGGAATGTAAAGGTTGTCAAGCGATAAACGTGTATTTTTAACGCTAACTGTAGTTTAGTTAGCTAGCTAACATATTTTTTTAGTTCTAGATAGTGTATTGTTATTTCTGCATGTGTGGTGCAGTTAGAGTTGTGTGGGAAACTTCCATAAGGTGAAGATACTTATATTTATAAGGTAATATTAAGGTCTTAAAATTTTGGTTTGTTTTGTCCAGAGGACGAGGTTGTCGGAAGACTGCCCCATGTGCTTTTCTGTGGTCACATATTCTGTGCGGATTGTCTCCGGGCTCTGGAGTGTCCTAAAGACTTGGACAACTCTCTGTCCTCCATCAGCTGTCCTGAGTGCACGGTGAGCAGTGAATCCCTGTCCACACGGCTGTCCCTTCCGTACTGACCCATAGCACACCTACAAATCAGTCACTGAGTCGTTCTGAGCCTGAATTACAAATACATTGAACAATAACTGGATTAGGAACACTTGTATAAAAACGGCCTTTTTGACTAATTACATTAAACAAATAAAATGGAGCAGCCTTTAAAAGGCTCATTCAACCAATGGTCACTGCATCTGCCTCACCAGTTTAATGCTTGCCTCTCGGATCAACCACATGTGGCTGGCTGATGTGTGAACTTTAGCTGGGTGTTTGTTTATGGATCTTTCACTCTCGTGACACCTGCAATACTTTGTTTGGAAACAGCCCACATGTGCAATTGTTTCCTAAACATCTTTTCCACGATGATTCATTACCACCAATTGGGGTATAGATAGATAGTTAGAATGTTACTGCAACAGTACAACTAAATTGCTTCGGCACCCCGGTGTGAAAAAAATTAATGATGGAGACCACCGTAATTCTAAAAAATAATATGTATAAAAAGGATGTTCTAATATTGTGGATTAAAGTATTAAATTATATATACACTGATTCATCAATGCACTTACAGGTATGGTATGTGTGTAGTCATTGTTCTATAGTTCATTTAACTGCTCTGGGGAAGGAGCTGTGATGTATAGTCCTGTATCTCCTAATGGAGGATAAGCACATGACAAGTGGTGAGCAGGGTGGGTTGGTTCATTGATTATGTTCTATCCCTGCTCTGACATTGTATATCAAAGATGTCAGTGATGGCAAAGAGATTGTTCTTGATAATCTCCTGTAGTTCACCGCTCTATCTTTAGTTTTTGAGTTGCTTATGAGATTGTTATTGGAACCCAGTGATCATGTCCCACCTGCCATATTTTCCTAATCCAGTGATCGTTCAGTAGAATGTTCTTTTGTGGTATACAAAACCATCTATTTTAATTTATTTCTTAATTATTTGGTCCTTGCAGCAATAAAATTTTACAGCATTTAGTAAGAGTTCACACATGAAACAGTGAGTAGTGAGAATCTGTGAAGACTTCTATGTCATAACAAACTCTTAATTTGCTTAGTCATGTCACACACCGTCATCGCTTTTTGATGGTTGACTTCATGGCAGCTTTCTTCAACGCCCTCTGTTTAGTGTTACTTGTAGCAGTCTGGCCCCTGATAATTTAGTTCATGCTGTGATGTTGACCATTCAGATTGCTCTTGGGCTTCCACAACTAATTTTACAAGTCCTGTTATTACACTTTCTTCAATGCTGACATGTGGGAGCTTCAAAACATGATGTAAGTAAGGTAGTAAGGTAACATGTTGTTCTGTGTTGGCCATGTAGACTTGTAGACTGCTCAGTGGATATCATCCTTATTTATGAGATGCTCAACAATTTCTGGAAGCAGTTTTTCTCAAATGCCTGAATACCTCTTTATTCTCCTTTCTTCATGTTCGAACTTATATCTTTATGTGGCTACTGGTCAGACCAAAGTTTCTTTAGCCGAAGATTGGTAATGGTGCTATTTTTTGTTTTTCCAGATCTTAATTTGACCATCATTGTTTTGGCTGCATTGATCAGCATGTTATATTCATTTTCAGCATTCTCAATATGAGACACCAGCTGCTGTAATTAGTTTTGTGATGTAATCAGCATTTCTGAGCTTGTTAATGGTCATTCTTGTCATTTTAAATCCTCCCACAAATCCTTGTAGTGTTTTCCTCATTGTTAAATAAACATCATGGTTAGATCCTTGCTGGACTCATTCAAGGATTTTATTCATCACATGTGCATTTATACATGTACAAAGGAAGTGACACTGAACCATGCTGATTTGTAATAGCCGCCCTGACTTCTGCACACTGACTATCCGAAGTAGACCTTGCTGGACCATGTTGAATGCCTTTGTAAACTATTATCTGGTTCCTTTCTATTGCTTTCTCCAGGATTAACATGATGTTTGTAATCTGATCGCTCATGCCTCTTCTTTGATTAATTCCAGTTGTTCTTGGGCAATCTTTCCTTTAGGCTTAGACTGTATCTGTTTCAAGATCACTTGCAACGGACTTGCATCCATAACTAACTGGAATACAGGCATGCAGTTTCATTTCTGTGTGCTTTCATCCAACTCAATGTGCAACAAACCCAGCTCAGATTGCCTGTCACTTCTGAGCATCTTCTGTTCTTCACTCTAAAAAGTTCTCTATATCCATTTCATGTTTCTTCTCCACTTAAAGGTTTCACTGGAAATCCAGTTATTTTATGCAGATTTCTATGCATTGGGAACATTGCACACTATATTTTCTAAATCAAAACAAAAAATGGATATAATTGTTAAAGTATTTGACAGAAAATAACACAAATTGAACTTTTTCATTTGAAAAAAAAAGTTTTTTTTTTTCACAAACTCAAAATATGTAGCATTTATTATTCCTGTGAATCACTAACCTAATATTTAGTTAAGTATAACCATGTTTTTTTTAGAACTGCTTCATGTCTGTTGCATAGTCATCAAAATTTTGGCACCTAACTGGTATTCCAGCCCAGGATACTAAATCCCACAATTAATTTGCATTTCTTGGTTCTGTCTGAGAAACGGCAAACTCGTTTGTCGTGGTTATCTTGTTGAAATGTGAAATTTCCTCTTCAGTGTAAGGCAACATGACCTGTTTATTTTTTTTGATATCTGCAAACTTGTCCAGGATTACTGGTATGCGGTAAATGGGCCCAACACCATAGTAAGAGAAACATGCCCATATCATGCATTACCATGAATCATTGACCTCAGTGTACTGTGGCTCAAATTCAGAGTTTAGGGGTCATTTGATGACCTGTCTGCGGGCCTTAGACCCAAAAAAAACAATTTTACTCTCCTCAGTCCACAAAATGTTTCTCCATTTCTCTTCAGGCCAGTTTGTGTTCTTTGGCACATTATATCCACTTCAGTATGTCTTTTTTTAACATCAAGTCTTTTTGGGGACTTCTTGCTAATAGATTAGCTTCACACAGGCGTCTTCTGACTGTCACAATACTCACAGGTGACTTGAGACTGTTTTTGATCATCCTAGAGCTGATCATTGGCTAAGCCTTTGCCATTCTGGTTATTATTCGGTCCTGAACAACCTACCATTGTCTGCACCTAATACATTTTACAGTACAGTTTAAAGTATGCTGAGCAATGTCTCAAACTACCCATATTTTTCTGTCTTTCAAAGAGAAATGCATATGTACAACATGTGCTGACTTCACCCTTAAATAAGGGCTACTTGATTAACACCTGTTTCTATCTGACCTCACTAGTTGAACTCAGCACTGCTATTATTTTGAACACACCCCCTTTCAATTAATTATTCAAATACACAGACACAAGAGCATGCATATCATGAATATTGAGCCTGTTGGTTTTCTAAGAATTTACTGCACCAACTGGTAAATTGTTATGGTTTATCGATAATAGTTTCAAAGCATATGTATGCTATGGTTATGTCAGGCCGAATAATATAGTTAAGCAATAGT
>JAOUQV010000043.1:4302510-4324295 GCA_028565295.1 Aspidoras spilotus
GACACTTTTCTCCATCCACTCCATCCTGCCTGTACTCTCTTCTTCACCTCTTTTCCACACTTCCCATCTGCTTGGACCGTTGATCCCAGTTGTTCCCATACATTTCCTGCACCAATCTAACATACTTTTTAGCCACTCCGGAATTCCTCATACACCACCACAGTTTATCCCTCGGCACCCTATCATAAGCTTTCTCTAAACCCACAAAAACACAATGCAGCTCTTTCTGACCTTCTCTATACTTCTTACTTACTGTCTAACATTTCGTACAACAAATCATAGGCATTCTGCTTGGTCTTTGCTACCTCCCTCTTTGTCCTACTTTTCATCTCTTTATACTCCTGCTTACTCTCCTCAGTCCTCTCCCTGTTCTATTTTTTCTTTGCTAACCTTTTCCTATGAATAACCTCCTGCATTTCCTTGTTCCACCACCAGGTTTCCTTGATGTCTTTTATCTGTCCAGATGACACAACAAGTACCTTCCTGCCTGTCTGTCTAATCACTGTTGCTGCTGCTACCCAGTCATCTGGAAGCTTTTTGCTACCACCCAAAGCCTTTCTTTTCTGAATTCATTACAGCATTCCTCCTTTCTTAACTTCCACCAATTTGTCTTCTCTACATTTGCCTCTTCCTAACTACCAGAGCCATCCTGCAAACCACCTTCCGATGTTGTCTAGCTAAACTATCCCCTGCCACTACCTTACAGTCTCCAATCTCTTTCAAGCGACCTCGTCTACACAGGATGCCTTTCTCCACTCTTGTAGGTCACCCTGTGCTCCTCCTTCTTTTGGTAATATGTGTTTACCACAGCCATTTCCATCCTCTTTTCAAAATCCACCACCATCTGTCCTTCTACAACAAACTTGCCCATAACCTCCTCATCTCCTTTGTTTTCTTCACCAACATACCCTTTAAAGTCTGCACCATTCACCACTCTTTCCTCTTTGAGAATGCTATCTACTACTTCATCTAGCTCCCTCCAGAATCTCTCTTTTTCCTCCAAATCACAGCCAACTTGTGGTGCATAGCCACCTTTAATTTCTAACTTCTGTCTATCTGTATCCTTTTCACCTCAACAACATTCTTTGCATAGTCCTCCTTCAGGACCACCTTCAATTTGTCTTTCTATCCACAATATGATAGAACAGTTTAAAACCTGCAGCAATGCTTCGAGCATCGCTACCCTTCCACTTTCACACACAAAATATCCACCTTTCTTCTCTCCATCATGTCAACCAGTTCTCTACCTTTTCTTGTCAGTGTCCCTACATTCAGGGTTGCTACCTTAGGTCCTACACTCTCCCACTCTCTCCCTCTGTCTCCTCACATGCTTTCCTTCTCATCATTTTCGGCAAACAGTTGCCCAATTCGAAAAACACATCCCATGGTCGTGGACAAGATGTTAGTCTGTTTGAGAAGGGTTGAAAAATTGTCATGCATCAAGCAGAGAAAATATCTAAAGAAATTACAGAAATGACTGAAATTGGGTTAAAACTGTCCAATGCATCATAAAAAACTGGAAGGATAGTAGGGACCCATTGTCCTCAAGGCAGCAAAAAAATCCTGAATAAACGCGATCAGCGCAATTTCCTAGAGAGCATAAGGATTGGAATCCGAAGCAATGAAAGAAGGTCATGTGGTCTGATGAGATGCAATCAGTCAGGTCTAGGTTCAACAACAGTTTGTGCTCACAGAATGAGGTCAGCTCACTACCTGAAAATACTGAATGGCCAGGCTATTTCATCAGTGGACTTCTTCCTCCCTGATAACACGGGCATATTCCAAAATGACAATGCTAGTATTCATCGGGCTCAGATTGTGATAGTGGTTCAGGGAGCATGAGACCTCATTGTCACAAATGGTTTGGCCACCAGAGATTCCAGACCTTAACCCCATTGAGAATCTTTGGGATGTGCTGGGGAAGGCTTTGCACAGCAGTCAGACTTTGCAATCATCAATGCAAAATCTTGGTGGAAAATTAATGCAAGACTGGATAGAAATAACGTTGCAAAAGCTTATTGAAACAATACCACAGCGAATCCATGCTGTAATCAAAGCTAAAAGCAGTCTAACGAAATATTAGTGTGTGATATTTTGATGGCCAATTTTTTTTTGGCCAGGCAGTGTATATCAACCTCGTCTAACAGATTCCCTGTCACTGTTACTTTTTCCCTGTCACCAGGGGTCGCCACAGCGAGTTCCTCGCATTAGGATCTGGTACATGTTTTACGCCGGATGCCCTTCCTGACGCAACCCTCACCCTTTCGGGCTTAGGACCGGACAATTTAAATTCTCCAATTCACCTAGAATGACAATTTAGCATTTCCAATTTACCTAACATGCATGTCTAACAGATTAATAATGAAAATTTAAATGTCACGCAAAAAAGCTAGGACATATTTATCTTAATAATGAACTTGATCATCTTAGGACATTTTATTCTACTGTATTTTATATTCTATATTTCATCAGAATATTATAAGACCAACTCATAAGGGTGGTAACAGCATAAATTAAATATTAACATATAGATTAAAATATGACAACATGGTAATAGAGTAACTAAAAAAAACATTCACAGAAAAATCAACTCTTCAAACAAAAGATATACCCTTAATAACTAGTGTTTAGCTGAAATAACTTCAGTGAGACACATCCTGTAGCCACATACCACTCTCTAACATCGGCTACAGAGATGTTAGAGGGCCAATTTCGCCCCACAGACTCGCTTGTTCTAGAACTCTCGATTTATTATTTTTCAGCCAGTCTTTGGTAGATCTACTGATAGCTTTGGGTCATTATGTCGTATGGTCCAGTTCCATTTCATCTTAAATTTTTTACAGATGTCCCCTATATACCTTGAGCACCCATTAGATTTAATGGTGTATGGTGAGATTGACAGGTCCTGCTGCAGAAAAGCATCTACAGAACCTGATGTTTCCACCTCTATGTTTCACAGAAGCTAAGAGGTTCTCTTCCTGGAATACTATATTTGGTTTACGCTAAGCAAGTCTTCTGCTGCAGTGTCCAAATAATACAATTTTAGACATCCTTCATGGTCTTTGATTATATTCTCTCTGGAGAACTTCAGTCTGGCTTTCATGTTTCTATTAGAGAACAATGTGTTTCTCCTTCAAACCTACCATGAAAGTTTAAGTTGTAGTCTCTTTCTGATAGATGCACAATCAAAAACACATCAACCGTAGCAGGAGACTTCTGTAGGTCCCATGATAGTTTAAGGTTTGTGGAGAGTATTCTTTTTTTTTTGTTTTGTAATGGGAATGTTGTTGTTCTTCAGAAAGTGGAACTCTCCATTACATTAATGAGTAATGATGTTGACTTGATGTGAAAATTACACATTACAGAATAAAAAAAAAAAAAATTTATTCACCTTTAATAACTCATTAAAATATTACTTTCACATGTCCAAAAAGATTAAAAACAAGCTTTCAGGGTTCCAATTTTTCCACATTACAATATACATACAGTTGTGTTCAAAATAAGTCTTACCTTACTAATGCATTTAATTACCCATGTTGCCGGAAAATATAATATACACAAAAAATAACTGGTGTAGGTGCAGCCACTTAATGGGCAACTGACAGAATTAAATGTCATGACACGAACACATAATTGGGTGTAACTGACTTATTTAATGAAAAGGGGCCTATTCATATTAATAGCAGTCTGGAATTCAAATAGTGAGGTCATTCAATCTGTGAATAAACAGGTCTCAATTATGGCCCTTAGGTTAAGAAAGAAGGGGGAAAAAAGGGCAGCAAATAGTAACCTCTGGTTTTAGCCTATACCTGTGAGTACTGCAACAATCAAAAGACAGAGTACTATTGGTGAAATAAAAATTTGCTAAAGAACATAATGACTGGCCTAAAGAGCAATATTCTATGGCCAGATGAGCGCAAGAGATTGCTCATATTGTAAAACCTGGTGGTGCAAGCACAATGGTTTGAGGATGTTTCTCCTACTTTTGAGTCAGGCCATTTATCACATACCAAGTACCATGGACCAGTTTAAATACAATCAGAATACTGAAAGAGGTCATGTTGCCCTATGCTGGAGAAGCAGGGCAATGGCTCCAAACACACCAGCAAGCAGACATCATGGTTCTAAACCCCAAGATAAATGTTATGAAGTGACAAGCCCAATCTCCATACCTCAATTCACTTGAGGTAAAAAAAAATATATTTTTGATGCAAACCCAAAAAATGTGGAAAGTCACTGACCAATCACTGGATGCAAGTTGAATCCATTGTACATAACAGAATAGCGTTTTCAATAAAAATTGGGCAAAAATATAGCACCCTCTAGTGATTACTTTGCATTTTTTTAAAGGCATAAAAAAGCATAATTTTTCATACACCGTATTTTATTTCATGTTCATACGCAAAATAATCTTCCCCATTCTTATGCAGTGACAATGAAATAGATGTTAGACTAAACAGACCACAGTCAGCATGTTCATGGCAAAACAATTATTGCAATGCACACAACATTATGGGTGACATACCAGAGTTCAAATGAGGACAAATTGTTTGTGCACGTCTTGCTGACGCATCTGTGACTAAGACACCAAGTCTTTGTGATGTATCAAGAGCCACTTTGGGATGTTTTGGAGGAGCAAGTCAGGAAACGTTTTCCTCCACCAGCATCATGTACCGACCTGGCCTATATCCTGCAAGAAGAATGGCTTAAAATCCCTCTGACCACTGTGCAAGACTTGTGTCATTCCCAAGACGAATTGACAAATTTTCCACCCATCCAAAATATCGAAATCAGGTGTTTCAAATCACTTTCATGGCCACAGGTGTATAAATGCTTCAGCAAACCAAGACATTTTGGACAATTACATTCTCCCAACTGTATGAGAACAGTTTCCTTCCTCTTCAAACATGTCTGTGCACCAGTGCACAAAGCAAGGTACATAAAGACATGAATGACAGAGTCTGGTGTGGATGAACTTGAATGGCCTGCACAGAGTCCTGACCTTAACTGAAATTAGACTGGAGACTGTGAGCCAGGCCTTCTTGTCCAACATTTTTAATCATTGAATTTGAGATGTCTAAAGCTTTACTTGAAAGTGGCTTTCAATTATTACATTTTGTTGGTTAATTTTTATATAAGCCTAAAGCACACGTGAATAG
This sequence comes from Aspidoras spilotus, assembly GCA_028565295.1. Taxonomy (NCBI): domain Eukaryota; kingdom Metazoa; phylum Chordata; class Actinopteri; order Siluriformes; family Callichthyidae; genus Aspidoras; species Aspidoras spilotus. Next base: position 4,307,670 of record JAOUQV010000043.1, read on the forward strand.
TTCAATACATCTTAAAACGTGACATAATTTAGTTCTTGTTATAAAGAGGGTATGTACTTGTATGACAGTATAAGCAAGACTTTTGTTGAAAAAAAAGAGAATGCATCTAGATAAAGTGCAGACATATGCAAATGCTGATACAAGTTATTTGTTCATATAAACAAGTCTGCCAGCTATGTAGGTAAATCCTCTCCATTTCTGAGAGGACCTGAGAAACCTCAGAATACATGTCTAGACTTAGTAATCAAGCCTATTTTCATTACTCAAGCTCTAGAGAGCTTTCTTCTCTAAACAGTGATTTAATCCTTATCAGCATCTGGTCGTTGCTCTTCCACATCAGAGACTTCCTCCACATCCGAGACTTCCTCCTCATCCTCCGTGTCCTCTTCAGAGTCTTCAACATTTCCACTGTCCTCTGGCTGAATTTTAAGAACTACTTCATCATCGACATCATCATCCTCGACTTTAATAGACCTCCTCCTCTTCTCCAAGACTGATGGTGTACAAACGGGTGTGGCACCCTGAAAAACAAAGCATAAATCACCTGTGACAATTTATTCTTTATAAAAGCACACATTCTTAAGCGGCTTCAAAAATTCATTTTGCAACAAAACTGTGTTGATGTATAATTACTTAGACAAGTCGGTCTATTAAAAGTTTGATTAATACAACCCCAATTCCAATGAAGTTGGGACGTTGCAAAAAAAAACACCCCTACACAGATTTGGAACATTCCACAGATGAACAGGTTAATCGAAAACAGGTTAGCATCATGATTAGGTTTAAAGAAAGCATCCCCGAAAAGCTCATTCATTCACAAGCAAGGACGGGGCTAGAGATTTCATCATCTACAGTTCATATCAAAAGATTTAAAGTATGTGGAGAAATAAATCAAAACATTGAATGACCTTCGATTTCTCAGGTGGCACTGAATTAAAAACAGACATTACCACATGGGTTTCGGAAAACCATCAGTAGACAATTAGTTGCTCCATCTACAAGTGCAAGTTAAAACTCTACAATGCAAAGTGAAAGCCATACAGCAACAACATCCAAAAACGCCCCCGGCTTCTCTGGGCCTGAGCTCATCTCCGGAAAAGTGGAAAAGTGTCCTGTGGTCCACATTTCAAATTGTTTTTGGACATTACAATCACCACTGACCAAAGCAATCATCTCTGATGGGACTGTGTTAATGCCCATGGCATAGGCTACTGGCACGTCAGTGTAGGAATCAATAATGCTAAAATGTACATACAGATTTAGGAGCAAAGCATCAACAATTAGTTTTCTTAGTTTTAAAACTGTTAAGAAAAGTTGACGTGACAGGTGGACGTTTATCATTGAGTTACCACTCAAACCATGCTGCAGGAAAATTCTAAATGAGTTAATGTTTGCAAAAAAATATTTAATACCTTGTCTTTGTAGTGTATTCAATTGAAATACCGTTTTTATTTATGTTTTACACAATGTACCATGTTCATTGGAATTGTTACTCTAATGCATGTTTCCATATAGTCTGTACATGGATAAACATGTCATTTGCACTTACATTCCTAGAATTCACACTAATTCACTGCCCTGTACTGAGCAAGGATGATAAAATTGAACCGGTCAATCCACCAATCAATATATTTACCAATCTACCCCTGTGACATTCAGATATGAATAACACACAGTAACTAATATTAGCATAGAAAACACTTAATTTCAAGATTCATGTTTAACGAATATTATGGTGGTACTTTCTGTTAAGGCTTAGAGTGTTGGCACACGGCTTTCATAGTTCAGCAACAGTAGCTGACAATCAGATAAATGTACCAGTTTCATGTTGGCATAGTTATCTTACTCCAGGAGACAGATACACTTGGAGTAATTTTCAGACTGTGCCAAAGAATAAGCATCTGAGGAATCCAAGATATTGGGGATGGGAGAGACTCACGTCACTGCAGACAGATGCATCAGGATCGGACAGAGATTTCTTGGGTGCTTGTGCTGCCTGGAAAAGAAAAACATATATACACAGTATATAAATAAACAAATACCATCACCAGATACAATTCAATATTTCATAAAAATAATACTAACAAATCCTGGAAAATCATAATCGATGCCCTTTTCAGCCAGTCTCTTGCGAAGCTGCGATTCCTTGCTTAGCAGATTTTTAGTAAGTTTCTTCATATCTTCTGGGCCATGGGCTTTATTATAACGTGAAACTGCTGGCCGACTTGGCTTCTTAAACACTTTTTGAGAACCAACAAAAAGTTTTTCATGGACTTTCTCAGGTGGCACAACACTACCTGACCAATTCACAAAGAAAACATATAATTAACATTGACATTTTTACATCAATTTAATGTAAATTATTTATCTATTCATCTGTTTAAAAATCAGACTCATAGCAGTTACAGGAAGATTGTAAATTGTGACCATATTTAATATAAAATTGTATGCCTCAGATATAAACATGGGAATTGATGTAGTCTATAAAAATTTTAATAAAAGGTAAATAGTTCTCTTTAGACTTAATCACCACTGTATATCAAATGATACCATGGAGGACTGGATTTGGAATCATACTCAAAACAAAAGTAGAAAAATCATATTACAGGCTGATGGAACTTCAGTGGAAATTCCTCAAGACAAGTTAGAATGAGGCTCAGTAGTGCATAGCGTGCCAATGGTTAACCTGCCAATCTTGGTGTATTCTGGCAAATGCATTGGCAGTGCTTCTCCTGTTTCTCCTTGCAAAAAGTAGCAGTGTTATCGCCCTCCTATGCCCCCTCCACGTCTCCGGTGTCCTCTATGCTCTGGGCATAGCTCGCATTGATGTGCCATCCTGGAGGAATTGCAGTACCTGAGCAACTGAAGTGGGTTGCAGACAACTAGCTCAAGTTACCACCAGAAGTGAGATTATTAACAAACTGCAAAATTGACCAAAACATCATCCAGAAACGATGAGAATGGAGAAATTGCCTGTGGTCACCACCTGCAAAACCACTCCTTTATAAGGGTTAAGTGTCGCTCGTTTTTAATGTTGTCTGTTCTATTTGCATTTGCGAGGCAAAATGAATAAATGCAGATGAATTGTGGAAAGCTATAGGCACTATGCAACATAGATGTGAAGCAGTTCCAAGACAGTGACTATTAGTGGTGTTTAGGGCTTCTGCAACTACTCGACAAGAGAATAGAACAATAATGAAATGTTGTAACTTAAAATGCATAACTTAAGAGAATTAGATTATTTTAAATTATGACAACACATAAAAAAAAAAATTGTGACAAGGCCATGTTTACCACTGTGAGACATCTTTTCTCTTTACAACAGTCTGTAAACGTCTGGGGAATGAGGAGACAAGTTGCTAAAGTTGAGGGATAGGAACGTTAACCCATTCTTGTCTAATGTAGGATTCTAGTTGATCAACTGTCTCTTGTCGTACCGTCCATTTTATGACGCTCCAAATGTTTTCTATCTGGACTGCAGGCAGGCTGGTTCAGTACCCGGATTATTATTCTTCTATGCAGCCATGATGCTGTAATTGATGCAGTATGCGGTTTGGCATTGTCATGTTGGAAAATGCAAGGTCTTCCCTAAAAAGAGACAATCTGGATGGGAGCATATATCGCTCTATAACCTGGATATACCTTTCAGCACTGATTGTGTCCTTCCAGATGTGCAAGCTGCTCATGTCACACACACACTAATGCAACCCCATACCATCAGCGATACAGGCTTCTGAACTTCGGAGTGTTTCCTGGGTCGTCCATCTCCTTTTTAGTCCTAATGACACAACGTCCCCGATTTCCATAAAAAACTTCACGTTTGACCACAGAACAGTTTTCCACTTTGCCACAGTCCAATTAAATGAGCATTGGCCCAGAGACAACACCTGCACTTCTGGGTATTGTTTAGATATGGCTTCTTCTTGTAACAAAGTTTTAGCTGGCAATAGCCGATGGCAAATTGTGTTCACAGATAATGTTCTGTGGAAATATTCCTGAGCCCATTTGGTGATTTCCAATACAAAAGCATGTCAGTATGTGATACGGTGCCGTCTAAGAGCCCGAAGATCATGGGCACCCAGTATGGTTTTCCAGCCTTGCGCACAGACGATATGATATGCACTGTAGATGATATGTTTAAAGTCAATTTAGCTTAACACGGCAGCACCAGCATTTTATTAAAAAGCACATAGAAACTGTTCCTGAAGACAGTCCATGCAAAACGTCAAAAACAGCGCCCTGGGTCCAGTAAATAAACTAATATTTAAAGCCATACAGTCTGACTGCATACAAATATTTTTATTAAATAAAAGTTTAGAATCCCGTTTCTTTCTGTCTTTAGTGCACACTGTACAGGCCTTTTATCTTATTTCTATTATTATTGCAAACATTTTCTTTGGACAACAGACCGCAGTTAAATCATTAATGGTAATATAAAGTTACATTCTTAAAAGATCCCCCCCCCCCATTCATTTTTTAGAAAATGATATAGATTGCCTAAATCACCTCATCACTATACTATCCACCTCTAGTAAAATCGCCCATGTCCTTAGTTTAAAAGATCATGTAATAAAAATTTGGTTTAAAAAGTAATAAAATGGCCTAAGTCAAGAGTGAATTGTAATCGACATAAATAATATTTAAATGAAAAACATGAAAATAAAGACTTGGGCCATTATTTTAGAAAGGTGATGATAATCAAACGTTTAAACAGAGATTAAAGTACACCATTGTTTGTGGGTATATGCATGCATGTATGTACTTGCATACTTTATGTATAGTTAAAAAAATATTAGTTGTATACTAATCAATAAAATAATCCATATAAAAATACCCGTTAGTGGCAGTCCTAGTTTAGTGATTCCCTGGAATGCTCAATTTATTTTATATAGGAAATATTTGAATTAATAAAAAAAGAAATGCAGGTACTGCTATTTCCTTCATTTTCTGAAAAAATTATAAATAAAAATACATTTATCTTGTTTTGATTTAGAATATAATGTAAAGTTCCTAATGTATGGACATAGTTTTGAAATACAGCTCTATTATTTTGAACACAACTGCATAACTAACAAATATGCACTCACATTTGATCAGCCTTTCTCCCATCAGATAGTTGTCCATGGTCTCTGCCACAATCTTGGCCACTTCGTCACAATCAAATTCCACAAAGCCATATCCTTTACTCCGACCAGTCTGCCAACAACAAACATTTGCTCTGAATACTGCGGTATAACATGCACAATGTAGTCATCAGATTAACGCTTCAGTACATTCAGTGTAGGCACATGGGTTTCATTGCACAACTACAGAGCTGGCAATAAGCTTAATGAACCCCTTTAATATAGGCACAAATATCTCACCCACTGCAATACATGTGCTGAAGGCAATTTTCAGACTGTGCCCTTTAAGCTTTCCCCATAACCCCTCAACACAATTTGATGCAGTGTGTGTGTGTGTGTATGTATGTATGTATATATAAAAGATGCATAAAATTACCTTTTTACTTCTAGAAAGCCTCAAGCGTGTAACTTTGCCAAACTGAGAGAAGTAAGCACGGAGTTGCGGCTCAGCGAGGGACTGGGGAAGGTGGCCCACGTACACCACACCTGGAGTTAAAGCCTGTTTAAGAGAAGGAAATAAAGGCAAGGGTTTTCAAAATGGAGTCAAACAGAGAAAGGGGATATTTCCTATTATTATTTAATAATATATCCATCAATAACATTACATTTATAACCATGTGATAATTATAATTAGACGAATGTAATAACAGACGATAATTAGACGAAGTAGTAACAGAATAAAGTATCATAAATATACCCTAGAAAAGTAAATAACACCAAAACCACGTCTCCTGCAAACGTAAAGCTGGGAGTGAATTTTAAATAGGGACAAATAAACGACGAAAGGAGTTTATACATATAGTAAAAATTAACGATTTCTGACGAACGAAGAAAACGTGCATTTCTTAAACGACTGGTCTTTCCACGAAGGTCTTCTCTTCATACACACGTGTGTTTTACATTGATAAGTGTCTTACAGCTTTCTGTCGCATTTTCACTTGCTGCACTTTTTTCTGAACCTCCACCTCTTCCCCGGGGTTGAGCGCGAGCAGCTTCCCGCTCTGCTTCTTCTCCGTCATGGCGAAAGTTAATTCTGACAATAATAAAACGTACAATATTTACAACTAAATAACGCTCACCGCACGCACCATGCTACACATTCGGAGAGCACGTTTTTCTACATAAGAAGAGCAACGTTATGATGACGACAAATACACAACTTCCGGAGGAACCGTTATTGAAGCGCCACCTACTGCAGCGGAGAGCACGCGCGCCTTTTCTCAACGGTGGCAATACGCCAAAGGAATAAATGGCGCATACTGTAGCAAAAAACATCAAGTGCTATTGTCCCAGAGCACATTAGAAGGACATACAATACTTCTTTTTCTTCTTTCGGCCACTCTCTTTTATCAGGGGTCGCCACAGCAAGTCAATCTTTTCCACCTCACTCTGTCTTCTGAATCTTCTGCTCTCACACACACTATCTGTATGTATACATTACACACATCCACCTCTGTCTCCTCTTTGGTCTTCCTCTCTGCCTATTGCCTGGCAGCCCCATCTCTAACATCCTCCTAACAATATATCCACAGTCCCTCTTCTGCATATGTCTAAACCACATGTCTACCCGCTTTAATTTTGTCTTCCAATTTCCCAATCCTTCGACAGTTGATCCCAAGTACCTTAACTTCTGCACCTCTGTGACCACTCTCAGTCACATACATGTGTTCTGTCTTACTACAGTTGACTTTTATTCCCCTACTTTGAAGAGCATACCCTTACCTCTCCCAGTTTTCTTTTAGCTGTTTTCTGTTCTTGTTACAGATCCTGATGTTGTCTGCAAACATCATAGTCCATAGTGATTCCTGTCTGACCTCATATGTTAATCTGTCCATTACTAGAGCAAACAAGAAAGGGCTCAAAGCCAATACTTGATGCAGTCCCATCTTTACCTTAAAGCTATCACTCCTACAGCACATCTCACTACTGTCATGCTGTTCTCATACATGTCCTGCACCAATCTAACATACTTTTCAGCCTCTCCAGACCTCCTCATATACAACCACAATTTCTCCCTCGACAGCCAGTCATAAGCTTTCTATAAATCCACAAAGAAAAAGTGCAGCTCTTTCCCAACTTCTCTATAGTTCTCCATCAGCATTTTCAAAGCAAAAATCGCATCTGTTGTTCTCTTTATTGGCATGTAACCATACTGCTGCTCACAAACAGTCACCTCTTATCTAAGCCAAACTTCCTTAACTCTCTCCCAAATCTTTATTGTGTGGCTTATTAAATTTATGCCCCTGTAATTGCTACAACTTTGCACATCACTCCTGTTTGTTTAAATTGGTACAAGTACACTATTCATTAATTCCTCAGGCATCATTTCTCTCTCAAAAATCTCAATGAATAATATAGTCAAAAACACCACTCCCATTTCTACTATACATTTACGTAGCTCTACAGGTTTATTATCAGGTCCGACTGCTTTTCATCCTTTTGTCTCCTTTGTCATCCTTTTCAAAGCTTTCATTACTTCATCTTTGCTAATCTTTGCTACCTCCTGTTCCACAGTTTCTATAACTTTCGCTTCATTAATCAGCTCCTCAGAATTCTTCTTCCATCTTTCTCTCACCCTCTCCTCATGTCAGTACATTTTTATTTCTATCCTTGATCACCCTGGAATGTTGCACATTCTTTCCCACTCTATCTCTCTGTCTCGCAAGCCAATCTAACTCCTTCTCTACTTCATTACTGTTTAATCAGTCCTCTGCTTTGCCTTTGCTACCTTTGTCCTTTGATGCATCTCCTTATACTCCTACTTACTCTCCAGTTCTCTCCCTGTCCCATTTATTCTTTGCTAACCTCTTCCTCTAAATAACCTTCTGCTCTTACTGGTTTCTTGCTGTCTTTCACCTGCCTAGATAACACACACAAATACCTTTCTGCCTGTCTGTCTAATCAATGTTGATACCTATTCAAAGGAAAGCTCTTTTCTAGAATCCAAAGTCTTTCTCAACTCCTCTCTCACAACATTCGTGCTTTCTCAAGTTCTACCATTTGGTCCTCTGCTCTGCCTTTGCAATCTTTTTTCCTAACCACTAGTGTCATCCTGCAAACCACCATCCGATGCTGTCTAGCTACACTCTGCCCTGCCACTACCTTACAGTCTCCACACAGGATGTAGTCAACCTTTGAGCTCCTGCCTTGCAGTCGTTGGTACATACACTGTCTTGTGCGCTCTAATTGCTGGTTTAAGCTATAATGTAATTACTCTCTAAACATAATTATTATTTAATCCTACAATATAAGATTACAAAATTACAAAATAATAAAGCTTATTGTGAGTATTTAATAGCATTGAGTAAGTAGTTCTGTATAGTTTGAATAGAACTCTAATATATTTTGCGGGAAAGGAATTCTATATGAATTAAATGTATTTAAATGTAGATCAGTTATTACAGTTAAAACATAATTGTAACGATAACCATTATTATTATTATTGTTGTTGTTGTTGTTGTTTTTATTTATAATATTATTATTATGATTATAGAAGAAATGGATGCGGTTGGAAGATGGTAGAAGAAGGGGGGGAGGAAAAGGTGGAGGGAGGAGTTGTGAAGTGGCCCTTTGTTAAATAGCATACACTCCACAATTCATTTGGTGCTGTGTTGTGTGTGAGTGCCCACGGCCAGCATGGAAACTAAAATAATATATTTCACAGTAAATGGAAGACCAGAGCAGGCTGAGTTTCCTGCAGATTGTCCTGCACAAGACATCAAAGGTAAAGACCTTCAAATCCTTTTGCTACCAATATAATTATTTTAATTTAAAATTATATGGTAATATATAAAATTTCTGTATTAGATGACACCATGGATTTTGATGATTTGCTCAGATTAATGTTGCCATATATTCATCAATACCACTATGTGCTTTTCACATTATATATGTTGAAATAATGCTAGTCCAGCAGTCTGTCAATATCACATATGATTGTATGGAATCAGAAATGTTTATATTTATCTCAAAAATGGATGCTTCCTAGAACTATAATCACGATACTCTGTTATATATTACACTAACACATGTCCTATATTTCTATTAGTAACAAATATAAAAGCTTTATGTGAGTTAAAAAAATCAGAGTGTGTTTTATTGCTGGAGTGATCGTACGGGAAGGCTGGGGCCACAGGTGCTGCTGACAGAGCTTCCTTCAAGTGGCAGCTCTGTGTCAAGTGTATACTAATCATAAAACTCATGCTCTCTTTATTGCAATAAGAGGTATGTGTGTTCATACTATTACAGAACTGTTCCGATCAGCAGCTGAAGCAGGACCGCATGATATCCTAAAGCTCTACAATCCTAAGGGCAACATCATTAATATCTCCCCTCAGCTGGCTCCCAACAGCCCTCACACATGCTATAAGCTAGAGGTGGTTGCTGCAGACTGCAACAGTGAGCCATTAGGTATTTTCTACCTTTAAATATTACATGATATATAAAACACAATATATTTCGGTGTGTTATACCACAGTGGGGGTGGCATGGTAGCGCAGAGTGTAGTTTGCTTCCCAGGTGGCAAAACCTGTGTGGAGTTTGTAGGTTCTTCCTGTCTTCATAGATTTAACCTTGTTCCCGACATTAGAGGCTGAAAGTGACGATAAACAATAAACAATAAAAATCATACTTATTAAATATGCTTTAAAGATGCAGTATGCAGGATTTCATGACATTTGTTGGTGCTGTATTATATCCCTTTCCAGGCCATATAGTTTAACTTATAGAAGTGGTGTCCAAACATTTTGTCTGATGGCATGTCTTTGTGTTGTGTGAGGAAACCAGAGATCTAAGCGGAAACCCATGCAAAATTGCAGGGATTGCATGCAAACTCCATAAAGAAAGGACCACTGCCTGGCCCAGGATTTAAATCTAGCTGATTCTAGCTCTAGGGCTGTGCCACTGTAAACCTCATAATGAGTATTATATTCTGTTTCTACTAATAGAGTGTGATAAAAATACACTATAATTCTTTAGTATAGTCATAATATAGTTGGTAGTGCCGTAGGTAGTCTACTGTATTTACTTCACAGCAAGAAGGTATCAGATTCAATTCCAGTATGGGGTAGCCTGAGCCCTTTCTGTGTGGAGTTTGTGTGTTCTCCCCATGGCTGAAATCTAATTTCCTTCCACAGTCCAAAATATGCAGTTTATATTTTACTGTGAATAAAATACATGTTTATGATATTCTGATATCATTGCATTATGTTTTTAATTTACATTTTACTGTGTTTTATGAGCATGATGTGTTTTTTTCCCACTATCAGAATGCACTTAGATAACATTGGCTTGAAATGTATTTCAAAATGCCCTGCCATCTTTCAGGTACAGAGCTGGCAGTGTCACTGGGCTTTGATCTCTCCTCTATTGAGAAAAGGTATATATCATTATCCAAGTCATGTTTTTACAATCCTAAATACTTCAGCTGACCAATAAAATAATGCAAACTCATGCTTTAAAAAATGTGAAATACCATTTTTTCTAAAGGTTACAAAGTATAGAGAAGAAGATTCTTGTTGAATCTGGCACGACTCCAGCTGTTGTTTATGAAATGAAGCAACAGGTGGAGTCATTCAGAGAAAAGCTTGAGGTAAATATATAGATCCATGGAGACTACGAGTTCTGGAGTAAATATAGTAAAATATTTCTGAATGTTCCTTTAGTCTTATCTGTCCCTTGATACTGTATATAGCCACTTAGTTGGTGATCTTATTAATCTCTTTAGAGCGTGGAACACCTGAGCTGGCTAGGTCTGTTTAAGGAAATGTCCGAGGGCACTCACAAACCCTCTCCATTCTACCACAAAAGAACACTGCGCAAGACGCATGAAGAGTGTGAACATGTAAAGGATAAGTTCTTTCAAATGAGGTAAGTGAATTGTCTAGCTTTCTCTATAGAGAACATTTAGATTGATAAAACTATATAAAACAATATTATTTATAATATAAACAAATCAAACAATAAAAATATAATGACTCGAACTCAACCTAAAACCTTTTAAGCAACAGAAATACAGAAGCTTGTTGACAGGTTAAAAATAAGCTGAGAAGTATTTATCTTTTCTAAAAGTTGACTAAAATTAATTCTACAGTAACATTTAGTCTGTAATTCTCTTTACACAGTTCTCTTGAAGTCTCTGAGGAAGTCAGGCAATACCTTAAGACGCCAACCTTTGATAACTGGTACGTTCTTGTTTAATCTCAGTGCCGAACTGTAAGAACAGTCTAAGGATACAAATGCAAGTCTACTGTATTTACGAACAGACATCATATAATTATTCTGCAGCAAACAATCCAAGTACCATTTCTAAAACAGCATCAAAAACAGGCAATTTATTAGCAAAGAGATTTTAGACGGGAACACGTGCAGGTGTGAACAATGACTTTGCAAAAAATTTCTGGATTGTCTGCTTGTTTTTTTTTTAAAGTACACCTGTACTTAATGTATTTACTGAACAGTAATCAATGATGGAATATTTTCATAAGCTACTAAAGTCATCATAAAATTATAATTTCTGGAAAACATATTGAAATCTAAGGACTTTTATTCAGAAGAACTATGGTACTATATCTGTGCAAATAAACAGAAAAAAACTTTTCTGAGCAGCTTATATCACACACGTTGTTTCAAATATTTAATATCTGACCTCCTTATACTTAAGAGAATGTATTAGCTATATCTTGCTATTTATATTTTAGATATTATCTGCCTGGCTGAAGGTCCCGGAAGGTTATAAAATATTAAATCTCATCAGCCTATGGAAGTGGAGTAGAGTAAATGAGCTCTGCACCTGCTATAACAAAATGGATGTTCATTAATAAAGCACAGCTCTTTTACTCTGCATAAAGAGGCCAGAGAAGATTTAGTCCTTTGATCTGTGCATAAGGCGTCATATTATTATGAATAGTTGTTTTGAAGCTTAGCAATCAACAGGCTAGGCTTTCAATAGTATTTAAATTCTGTTGGCTTCTAGATTAGTTTTTAAATCCACGCCTTTCAAATGTACAACACTGGATTCTGCTTCTCTAAAAACAATTAATTAAATATGCAGCAAGTAAAATAATATAATTATGGGTCAGAACATATTTAACAACCACAGAGTTGGATGCTCGATGTGTATGTGGGAGATTAATTATTTATACCAAGGACACACATTTATATTTGTGTGAATCTAATTTATGATTTATATTTGTGTTCAGGCAGTGGGAAGATGCTGAGATTATGGTGCTGCTCCAGGTGATGTACACAGACCTGGACTTTACCTCTGCTTTTAACATAGAGCTGGACGTGCTTCAGCATTTCCTCTATGAAGTCTACAAACGCTACAACAACATACCTTTCCACAACTTCAAGCACTGCTTCTGTGTCACTCAAATGGTGAGTGACAGAGACAGAGAGTGTACGAGAGAGAAAATGACTGTTAAATCAGTTCAAGTTGTTTTTTTTCTAAGTATGTCAATTTTCTACATGGTTTTGATGATTAGTGAAGGGCATGACCTTGGGCGTCTACTTCATATAAAGCCAATAGGATCATTATATTTTGATTAATGTTACTGTAGTGTAATTCTGTATGAATATTGTAAGTCTAAAGCACAACGAATTTAATGCATAACTGTTTCACTGGCAGATGTATGGCCTGATATGGCTAACAGATCTGAGGGCTAAGATAGATAGCATCGATCTCCTAATCATGATGACCTCAGCTGTGTGTCATGATCTAGACCACACAGGCTACAACAATGCATATCAGGTAAGAGCAGCAGCTTCTGGCATGGTGGTAAAAATGTTTTCTTTGAGATGAAATGGATAAACCCCCAGTCCTTGTTTAGTAACAAGCCAACTAATGAATTGACTATAAATATCCTACAGATAATAGTAAAAAATATGTTGTTCATAATGTTTACACATCCTATACGGTTAGATCACCTGCGTGATAAAAGTTTGCTGCATAGACATGGTGACATGCACACAAATATTTCAAGCATTCAGAGATTAAATAAATATAAAGATGTTTTTAAAAGGCATTTTATATCAATTCTAACACATCTACCAGGTGCAGTGTAAAGTTATTTACATTTAAATTCATATGTAGCAATATTGCTATATACAATCATATTGCATGTCTAATACTGTATGTGTAAGTATCCGCACTCTCATCTATTGACCAACTGCAACTGCTTATCATATATTTCTGTACCAAATGAATGTTATTCTCATTAAAATGTATTTGAACACAGAATTGAAGCTTATATTCTCAGGCCTACAGGGGGTATACCTGATGGTTATGCTTCATTTTCAGATTAATGCTCGCACAGAACTCGCCTTGAGATACAATGACATCTCTCCTTTGGAAAATCATCATTGTGCTGTAGCATTTGAAATCCTGGAAAAGGTACGGTACACTCGTTCAATTTTATTTATATTTTTATAGTATCTTGTTGTCTTGTTAATCAATTATTAGTTATATAATGAATAGTAGTATTAATTACATATGCATTTCATTACATTGCATCCTGAACCATTAAAAATGCATGTATAATTAATAATTCTATTACTTATTAAACTAATAATTGATTAACAATACCACAAGATACTACAGTTGATTAACTGATATGTAAATAAGGTCACATGCACAATCAGACACAGACAATGATGTCCAGCGGGTACTAAAGCAACCTACCACTGGCTGTACACAACTATTCAAGTGACTACTCAGAACGTAACTTCCTAGTTGTGTATCCAAGATTTACATTCTTGTTCCTGGACCAGACCGTCCTGTGAAAATCTACACAGTGCTTAGAGAAAGTATTGAATTTCATTTTGGGCTAAATGACAGTCCCTTATCCTAATTTTAGTATTGTAACAAGGTCTAAAACTGTAGATCAACTCAAACTGTAAAAACTGAGTAAATGCTTGCGTAACTTCTTTCATCCTAATCCTCTATCCTTGTGTGTTCTATTGAATCGATTTACTTGGCCTTCTGTTTGTACCATATGCAGACTAGAGCAAATAGATTTAATGCTCAGCAATGTATAAAGTTTATGAATTCTCTGTGTAATCTTCTTCTTCTTTTGGCTTCGCCCTTTTATCAGGGGTTGCCACAGCGCGTCAACCTTTTCCACCTCACTCCTTCCCCTGCATCTTCTGCTTTCACACCAACTACCTGCATGTCTACATTGACCACATCCATATATCTCCTCTTTGGTCTTCCTCTCTGTAATGTTTAATAATAAAATTAGAATACTAAAGCACTGTTTAAATAAATTTTAAATTTTATTCTTTTTTAGAACGAAAGCAACATTTTCCGGAATCTGTCAACAGATCAATACAAGAGGATCAGGGAAGGCATAATAAAGTAGGATAAGTGTCCAATTTACAATTATAGTTTTTTTTTAGCCATAGTTAACTCATCTTATTTTCCTCAGGTGTATCCTGGCCACAGACATGAGCAGGCACACTGAGATCCTCAACAGGTTTAAAGCCATTCTGCCTGTGTTTGACTTCAGCAACAAGGATCACAGGGATGTGGTAAAGACAAATTCATGTTAAGAATACAGATTAGTTAGGCATTGTGGAATATAAATATAATTTCATCTAATATCATCTACCATCTGCTTTAATTTATTCAAATGTATTCATTGGGAAATACTTTACTGAGGTACAGCCATTGGCGTAGTATTGTGAGACAAAGGGGAAAATGAATGCAAAAGTGTGCTGTTATAGGAACATAACTAGCAATGGGGTAATTTGATAGAGCATGACATGGTTCCATCATCAGACAACGGGGACACTACTAAAACCGTAAGGTTCGATCTGTTGCTATGCTACTCTGATGTTAAACTAGGTGAGTCTGTGTATTATTAATGTTCTTTGATTAGACATGTGTTTAAGTTTCTTATTTCTGGTAGGTCTTTGTAGAGTATGAACCTTGCTAGGATTTATGTTATGTAGTTTATGCTATTATAGAGAGAAATTATTGTAATTATTGTCTCGCCAAGTACAGGCTTAATTTAGTTTGTGTCTTTGAGGTTGCTGTTCATTTGTTCTTAGTTTTTGGGTTGTATTTGGGACTTGTGTCAATACATTTTCATTGAATGTTCCAATAAAAGCACATCCTGGAGTCTTTCATTTATTTTTTTAATTCCTTTTACAATGATTAAAGTTTAAATAAAGACTGGTACATTATATTATCTTTTATGTGATACAATTAAAATTGTAATATTGTTCCTCTCTGCCTCTTTTCTACTTTAGCTGATGATGATTATGATTAAAGTGAGTGACATCTCTAATGAAGCAAGGCCCATGGATGTGGCTGAGCCATGGCTGGACTGTTTGTTGCAAGAGTTTTTTAACCAGGTGACAAATAATAATCAGTTAAGCAACACTAATTATAATTTTAGAATTAGAATTATACTGTAAAGAGTGGTACAGTTGATTGAAGACATGTGCATATAGAGAATATAGATTTTAATGCTTGTCCATAGAGTGACATGGAGAAGCTAGAGGGACTTCCTGTCACACCATTTATGGACCGGGACAAGGTGACCAAACCCTCCTCTCAAACCGGCTTCATCCGCTTTGTTCTCTTCCCACTGTTCATTGAGTTAGCTAATCTCTTCCCCTGTCTGGAGGTAAATGTATTTGGTATATTTAAGCATTGAGGATACTAGCTTTACAACACAAACCAAGTGTAATGTCTTTCTGTCCAACAGCAACACATCATTGACCCAGTGAGGAAAGCCCTGGACTACTACACAGATATGGAGAAAGCGTTGGAAAGAGAGAAACAAAATCGAACACAGGGTGAAAAAACACCTAAGCCCAAAGAGAGTAGAAACGAGTCGGAACTGCCAGTAGAGCATGTGAAATCAAGCGACGTGTAATGAAATGTTACCTGCATATAGTAAAGGGAGAGAATGTTATAGTTTCACTGAATAAGTGGCTACATTTCTAAAGAATACAAATGTGTTAGACAGATGTTATAAACTGCAGATGTTATGAAACAGCCATTGGTGCTGAGATGGCGTTAAATAATGTCAGGTATAAAGAAGAACTATTCGTGCTATTCTGTCTGAAATAACAGACTTTGTGTGAAGACGTTTATGCTTATTATATTTACTTTCTAAATGGTCTTTGTTGAATTTTGATACTACAAATAATTTGACTAAAGTGAAAATTAAACTTATTCAGAAAAATGTCCCTAAACTTACCACCTTATATAATATTTACTGAACATGCATTGATCACTATTTTCATATGTCAATATAATAATGACATTTGTATGTCTCTCAGATCAGCAACCCTGTACTATTCTTTCTCTGTACTAGTTTTGGCAGTAGTTTGGAAGTAATCTAAGTCTGTCATGAGAGAATTACAGGGGTTAGAAAATGAAACTGAAACACCTGTCATTTTAGTGTGGGAGTGCAGTTTCATGGCTAAATTGGACAAGCCTGGTGGCCAATCTTCATTAATTGCACATTGCACTAGTAAGAGCAGAGTGTGA
>JAOUQV010000043.1:4614597-4625574 GCA_028565295.1 Aspidoras spilotus
TTCAATTGCTTGTTAAATATCTAATCAGCCAATCACATGGTCAAAATGTAGCTGCGGCATGTCGTGCAAACCCAGCACCAGAATGGGGAATAAAGGTGATTTAAGTGACTTTTGCTGTTGGTGCTAGAAGGGCTGGTCCGATTTTTACAGAAACTGCTGATCTACTGGGATTTTCACACATGACCTGCTCTACGGTTTACAGAGAAAAAGAGAAAATATCCAGTGAGCAGAGGTTGTGTGGATGAAAATGCCTTGTTGATGTGAGAGTTCAAAGGAGAATGGGCAGACTGGTTTGAGAATGGGCAGAATCTCTGTTGAAAATAAAGGCAGTTTTGAAGCAGAGTTTTAGCAAGGTGTACCTAATAAAGTGGCCAGAGGGTGTACATCCCGAATAGTTTATCACTTAAACCTGCTCAAGAACTTGTGAAACATGCCAACAACCACTTTGTCCTGTCATTGTGAACAAGGAACACTGGAGAAGGGAGGGAGAATGAGTCAGTACCATGAGCACACACACACACACACACACTTATAACCATAGGACATTTATAATAGCCATTACACCAAATGGCATGTTTTTGCAAATAGGAAGGAAATTGTAGAACCCAGAGAAAACCCACACAATAACAAGGCTACAGGGAGTAATTCAGGTCTGATCCAGGCATCATGACAGTGTGGGGCAAATATGCTACACCGCTATACCACCTACACTGCACCTTTTATTATATATTGGTTGGGTAGGGTTGAGTACATGCTTTAGCTAAAATAGCTATATTAACTATTATTAATAATAACAATAACATTAATAATCCACCTGATACTCTGTATGCATCTCCTCCTAAAGTTTTTGAAATACCTGGGTCATGGGGTAAACAATAAAAGGTCTGCCATGTTCAAAAGAAGCAAGAAAAATGTTGATGCATTTGCTCACTACACCTCTATTCCAGCATCAGTAAATAAACTCTCATCACATCAAAACACACAGTCTTCCACTTTTTATTCTATTTTATTACTCTTCAACCTCCAGTCTGTTTAATTCCTATAGGACAAGTTCATGTGAATGCACCGGGGCAACACCGTTTCTGCAGGAAATGCAATTTTTTAGTTATTACTCTTTATTTTTATTAAGTAATGTCTTCCTGTTCTGCGTTCGTGTACTGAATGCCTACACAAGTGACATGAAAAAAAAAACATTAATATTAATCACGTCTCTACTGTCCCCAGAGTTTACAACACAATCCCGATGCCATCCCTGATGTCTCACAGGTCACAGAGTTCATGTGCACGCACACATTCAGCACATAGTTTCACTGCCGGCCGATATATTTAACAGAGAACATTTTCCTAATCAGCCCGAGACCAACTCATTGTTTTAATGATGTAAAGCACATTGTAGTAGATCTGAGAGAAGTGCTATTTAAATAAATAAATAAATACTTATTTACATTACATTTCCCTCAGAAACACATCACTGTGGAAATACCACGGAGAATGCTGGTGATTTCAAAATGTATTTTTAATAAGGTGCTGAAAATCACAGGGACATGTACAGAATCAGATAGAAATGCAAGGACAAGAACAACAGCAACGCTAAAAAATCCATCTGATTAACATTAAAATGCGAAACAGTACATGATCACTGGGAGCGTCTCTGAAATACACAGAGAGAGAGAGAGAGAGAGAGAGAGAGAGAAATAGAGAGAGCGGGAGAAATAGAGAGAGAGAAAAAAATAGAGAGAAATAGAGAGAGAGAGAGAGAAAAACAGAGTGAGAGAGAGAGAGAAACAGAGAGAGAGAGAGAAGTAGAGAGAGGGAGAAATAGAGAGAAGTAGAAAGAGAAGTAGAGAGAGAAATAAATTGCACATATAAATGTTAATGTTAATAAATGAGAGAGAGGGAGAAACAGAAAGAAGTAGAGAGAGAAGTAGAGAGAGAGAGAGAGAAGTAGAGAGAGAGAGAGAGAAACAGAGAGAGAAATAAATTGCACATATAAATGTGAATTAAGGCAGAGAGGGTTAATACACAACCCTTTAGTAGTTAAGAAGACAGAAGAATCACATGCAGACTCAGAGGTGCAGAGCTTCTCCCTGTCTTTAATCCTCTGTGGCTCTGCTCTCTCAGCTGCCATGTGTTATTTCACCTAACTGCGGCCGGGATGTCGTCTTCAATTGCTTTCTATGACTGTTAGAGAAAACAGTGCTTTAAGGCCCAAAGTCTTCCCTGAAGTCCTCCTGGCATTAGTTAATGTGTTCCCTCAGTTAGACAGTTTGTTTTTGTATTCTTCAGAGAATGAATTAAATGCGACTTAGAGAATGAAATGATAACTCACACGCATTTAACTAACAGCAGCGAAATTCTTTCTAAAAATGAAAGTTGATAGTGGGAAAGTCTGAGCATCAAAGCAGTCTTCACTCCTGCTGGCTATCACCAAGACTACATCACCAAGATGATGAGGAAGTGTGAGAGGACACAACGTCTCGTTATTAATGGAACAATGTTAATAAGAGTCAGCATTATGCAAAACTAACCATACAGCACAATTCACTCTTACCCACTGGTCTGTTCTTAAAATAAGGTATCCCTACTTACACTTGATGAGCATGACAAAAGTGTTTAACCATACATATAAATAATTACAAATAACTCCACTATGTCTCATTATCCGTTAGTAATTGGACGCCTGAAATAAATAAAAACCTATCACATAGATCGCATAGAAAAGTTCGGCACATGCTTGGTTTTAAACGCACCAATGACACATTCATAAAAGTTAAAACACACAAAAAAAAAAACATACATCAGTGAATGTGTGTGCAGTTGATGCCCATAGTGTGCTTGTAGAAGCACGCAGTCATGATTTCTAATGCTGCCATCTTCTGCACGTGTGTGAATCTGTTCCGAGGCACATGATGTAAAGAAAGACTGGAAATAAACGTCTAGACACTTTCTCTGACTGAACTACACATACGGATCCCTTCTTCAATCAGAGGCTTTGTAACAGAGAGCCAGTTTAAACCCCAAAGGATAGGAACGAGGAGCAGGTATCACAATTTGCATAATAATAAGGTGTGAAGAGAGAGAAAATGAGCAGGCAGAGAGTACCCTGTAGACTATTTCAAGATGGACATGGTCACAGGTCATTTACAGTACTTCCTTCAGTCTTCATCACGTAGTTATGAATAGCACAACACACTGAAACGCATTTTGACAGCAGATGATCGTGCTGTAATATATCTGGAGGTTCTCACCACTGCTGGCCTTGAGGAAGAAAATCTCTGTTATTAGTCTCGACATGTCTGTAATGACTGTGGTCAGTGTGCATCAGCATGAGCATTGATTCAAGTAAAACAACATTTTAAAATTACCAAAAATACAAATATATATAAAAAAAAAACAACTAGACTAATACGATCAAAGGTATGGGGCTGGATTCTGCTCCTCTTTACTGTGCTACCACAAAGCACTAGCAACTCGGAATCATGCAACGTTCTCAAAATGAGAGAAAGATGTATTCCTTTGTGCGTGTCGGTGCCAGCAGAGATGTCTTTTTTTTCTTCCTGATATTACAGTCCACTCAGACTGATACAAAGACGTCCAAATAAAGACGGTCATATGATTCCCTGAAGAAAAGAATGAGGAGCAGACTAAGGAGGCAGGAACCCGTAAGACACCAGTTCAGCCAGGAAAGCTCTGCAACACAGAGAGTGGGGGGAAAGGGGAGATGATGTCACATGCAGACTTAACAAAAAGGTACGTGGTTAACAGCTGCATCACTTATTTATTTATGATTATTTATATCACTTTTATCCTTCTGAAATGAGGAGAACCAGGTTAAATCCGCACACAAGTTTATATAATGTACATAGTACACAGTTCATGGACAATTTCAGCATCTTCAATTCACCAAGCATGTATTTGGTCTGTGGGGGGACACAATAAATAAAATCAAGCAAAAATTGCTATAGAATCCATAACACCTCAGATTTTTAATCTCCTTCCTCATTTAATTATATTAAACATTCAGTCATTTTCTATACCCGCTCAATACTAGTGAGGCTCATGGGGAAGGTGGTGCACAGCCAGCCAGCAAACACACACACACACACAAAATAGCCTAAAGCTTGTCTTTGGACTGTGGGAGGAAACCGGAGTACCTAGAGGTAACCCACACTGACATGGGCAGAACAAGCAAATTCCACCCAGAAAGCAACTATGTGGGAATCAAACCCAGGACCTTGCAGCACTCTTATATTATACTAAAAAGCCTTCACCACCTTTTTACTCAACTATATTCAATTGTGCGAATAATAACAATAGTAAAATGAAACAATTATTTAAAGGGTAATTTGGAATATGTTGAAGACAAATGGAGAGCAGACTTCGACACCGACACGCAATACTCTCATCAGGATCAATAGTTAGACCAGATTCTGTGTACAGTAAGACTTTTCAATTAAAAAAAAAGGTTTGATTATTTATACAGTCGTAGCCATGGGGCAGTCGTAGGCTTATGGTTAAGGAACCAGGAACCCAGTAGGTCCTCGGGCGCTGTGCTGGCTGCTCACTGCTCCGGGTACATACTCACAATGTAATTACTCATCGGATACAATTCAAGTTTTTTAGCCGAGTAATACGCTTACATGTATTTATCAATGCTTCAGTGAGCTTCAGTGTGTTCAACTATTAACAAATCATTACATTCTTCACCTTGAACTAAATCACAACAAAACAAGAGAAAATCAAAACAGCAACTAATAAAGAAAATGTTAAAACAACTAAAATATTACTAAGATGTAATCTGGATCATGATCACACAAAAATGGTAAATAAGTCAGATTTTGTCAATGATGTTGCTGCAACAAAAACATGAAGAATTGTGATGTTATTAATAATCCAGGTAGAGTCCAAGAAAACACAGAACCTATAAAGAATCACAATAATAATGAAATAGTGAAAATAATATGACAGTAA
The DNA here is from genome assembly GCA_028565295.1 of Aspidoras spilotus. NCBI lineage: Eukaryota > Metazoa > Chordata > Actinopteri > Siluriformes > Callichthyidae > Aspidoras > Aspidoras spilotus. The sequence goes on from JAOUQV010000043.1 coordinate 4,619,569, forward strand.
CTTTAATATAAACACACTATTAGTGATAGACGAAGCCTGATTTATTAGAGTGGTAATTATGAAGGCACTCTAATACATTAATAATTCACACTCTGATTATGTCCAATTTTATTAACCTATACACTAAATAACTAAATTTATAACACAGATAAAAAAGTCTGCCGCTGGGGTTATTGAGAATGAATTACACAGAGTCTACAGAGTATGTAAAAAATGTACAAACACTAGCCGTTAAGCACCATGTGTTGACTACTTCTGCCCCTAAAATAAGTACTACAATAACAGAACAACTCAAACTCAGACACTTCTAAGACAAGGGAGAGTGCACCACTTAATTCAATGGAGGAGCAGGTTTTAATTTGACTGTTCTGTAAAACTAGATAACAGGTCGATCAATTGCACCTGAAGAGAGAGCTGTAATCGATGACGGAAATAAAACCCATGCTGGGCCATGTGCCATGGCCATTTCGAGCAAATGATATGATTTAGGTTAGCAGCACAGTCCATATCAGAAAGGGAACATGGACACAGAGTGAGGAAGATGAGACCAGCAAAAAGGCACAGAAGAGCTCCTCTGCAAAGGTCTGATAATTAATCAGGCCTGACTAGCTGCTCGACAGTGCTGGGTTGTGGCGGCAGGTTAATGGAGTTGTGTTTACCTAGCCATTTTATCTGAGCCACAAGCCTGTCCTGGTTTCATCAATTTAAAGTGGGGAGAGGCAACATTAGCAGCAGCATGGTCACAGCGAATGATAATGAGCAAGCATATTGCCCCACTCACACTCCCATAATCCAATCAGATGTCCATAAAAAACCCAAACAGCTTAAGTGAGGTTCAGCCCTCCAGTACTAATGGAAATTGATGCAGTTAACAATTTAGTGTTTATAAAGAACAGTCACGACTAAGATCTCTTAATTCTCAACGTCATTCCTCTATCAATCTCACACTCACTCTCCAAATCATGGTGTATAAACTTTTAATCTGATAACTAGTTTACAATGGTGTCAACAAACATTCAATCCAAACTGACTGGATTACATTCTAGTTTTTTTTTTATTCAGTTATTTTTTGATATCACTCCACAAGTACCCAATTGAATTGGGGTCTGAGGATTAGGCTGGAGACTTCAGAATGTTGCCTGCTATCTGGTGTGCTTGGTGTTGTTGTTCTACTGAAACACCTATTTTAAGGGCATTTATTTTTAAGCATTAGGTAACATGACCACTTCCAGTATTCTGTATATTCAAACTGGCCCATGGTGCTTTGTATGTGATAAATACATACCCAAACAATTATGCTTGAACCCCCATGTCTTCAGAGTGTACTGTGACTTAAAAATCAGTATTATTTATGAATTATTTATGGCCTTTAGACAATAAGAACAATCTTGCACTTATCTGTCCATAGAATATTGTTGCTATCTTATCTTTTACACACTTCGGGCTTAGGACTGGACAATTTAGCTTTAGTCTTCAATTCAACTAGCATGCATGGCTTTTGACTGTCTAAAGAACAATATTTTATTGCCAGATATAGAAAAGCACCACAGAAGTATGATTATTAATTTTTATAAAATCATTCTAAAGACTACTGAGCATTATAAACAGCAAGAAAGGTGCAAAGTTTCCTAAATATCTCTGCCATCATTACAATCTAATAGGTCAACTGCAGATATATCACGACTGTGCCTGCGAAGTCTGTGGTAAAAAAAAATCTTATGTACTGCATAATCAATAAATCTACTGTATAAGGTGTATGAGAGAGAAATGTGCATCAGTGCACATAAAACCAGTCTAAATAGGCCTACAGGCAGGTACAACTGTGAAATCACAATGTGAGCGCAGGCCAGCAAGTGAGTGGGGAAAATCATTTGCGGCACAATTCGTTACGATTCGCCTAGTGTGAGGGCACTGCATTCAAACATGCAGAGATTGCTGTTAGTAAGGCAGCGATTTAGGACTAGATGTTTCTTTGGCCTGTGCCTCAGGGGATTAGACACACTCACAGGGCTGTTGATGGGAGACAGCTTAGAAAGACTGTAAGTAGAAGTACATGTAAGTGGACACAGAAGACATAAGTATTTGCCATCAAAAGTGCTGATATATGACATTTTCTGCTATAATTATTTCTAATCCAAGCCCAATCTGAACTCAGATTGATAGATCTGCTAGCCTTATTGGTGTCAAATGCGTTAGTGCTACATGCAGATACTCCAATAGCTAGCCTACTTACTAGCAGCCTCTAGTGGTTCTACATTAGCAAGGGAATAAGCAAGGAGCTAAAATAAACATCTGGTATATGTTTACAAATAACATTTATTTGATATCACATTCCTGAGATTGTCAGGTGAATAGAACATTATTAAATCTATATGCTTAATCTGTGTGCTTTTTCTCTCAAACAAGTCCAACCTTTATACATTGATAATGCCTAATAATGCATTCAACATAAACAACATGACCTTTCTAGCCTGGATTCTTCATGGGGGCCAGACACTGTAGCTTTTGGCTCTGTATTCCACCCACGCAAACGAGCGGCAAAATTAAACGTGCAAACAGGTTTTCATCCTTCCATACTCAAGGTGAGTACAAATAGCACGTGTTTTGCTGTCTGGATGCCTGATTTAATCATCTCTTCCACTAAATGGTGGTTTGCATACTATGTCTGACTCACACTGGTGAAAACAGCAGAATCGCCGGGTGTGAACTTGAGCCAAGCTATAGTGTAGCAATTAACTGACCGGTTCTGTCACAGAGCATCCCGTATCATCTGTATAAGCAAGGTAAACATAACCAAGTCATTAACAGATGGATGAACAACAGAACTGAGTACATTTTAGAGAAGAGTGATCAAACTTTTCTGCAGGAGTGACAAGTACACTTTGCTAAAAACGATTTAACATGGTGAATATTAAGAGAGTTGAGATATTTCTTACATGTTTATGCTAATTAACAATCTTTGCAATTTATCAGACTTCATATTAATGTTTACTCACCAATTACTATCTAGCATTAACTGCAAATCCATCTGCCATTATAAACAAATATCAATCCTTCATGGAGGGAAAGTATATACAGATCATAAGATGTTTTATGCATATATAAGCACTTCATGAAGCCTGATTTCTTTCCGTGAGTGTGCGGTATAGAGGATTTAAAAAAAAATTATTAAAAGCAACTGAATCTTTAGTCTAAGCAAAGATCTTGAAGAAGATACATTTTCAGAAAAACATAAAATAAACTGGTTTGACATTTGAGGATAACAACCCTTGTGTAAATTTTGATAAAAACAAGGTAATCCACGAGATTCATTGGCTTATAAACTAGTGGGCAGCTGACGCATAAAATCCCCTCTCGGCTATAGATTAAAACAGTAAACTTTAAAGATTTGGAATCAATCAAGCCTGCAGCCTAGCCACACAACTTTATTTGGAACTGATAACAGACCATGTCTAGAAAAGTTAACTCTGCTAATTTTACTGATCATATTATAATCTATTCTGGACAATCAACAGGAACAAAAGCTGCATGAAGAAATCCATTACCCTGCTTCCTCAAGCTAATCCAACAGGCTCTTAGTCACAGACACACAATCCATCCAAGGGATTTTGTAGCTGGCAGGACAAGCAGCACTGTCTGATGTCATCCGTTTTAAACATGCTGTTTCTGGAACATTGTAAGTCACCGTATATCATCAATCTCAACAGGTATCATCCGCAATTAGAACCGGACCCAAACACATAGCGCTCCCGGCATTAATGTATATGCATGAGCAGATGCTTTCTGTCAAATGGCTTTAGGAGACAGAGGCACTGTCTACAGACTAGGAGGATTTTATGCCACATGGCTTATTATCAAGCATGGTGTCTGTGTCTAACTCAGGTGAGTGGCCAATTCCAGCAGCAAGGTTCCACAAGCAAAGATGAAACGGAGCTGAGATATATGGCTATCGCAGAGCGCTCACTTACCCATCTGCTTACCGAGAGGAATATATATTTCAGAGTGTTGCATCAATATTCAAAAGGTAGATTCTATTTACGCATGAGGATCCCTGTCAATCCCTCAGCACATTTTTCATCACCTCACCTGATTGACTTTCCCATGTGCATAATCTCACCATCGAGGAGACAGACAGAGGCAGAGGGGGACCAATCTAATTTTGCTTTTCACATTAAGTAGGATACCAGTACAAGTGCTCTGGGTACTGACCTATTTCTGACACGGATCCTATACTCACACATGTATGCTCTGCAAACTGTTGATATATCATGCATTAAATATGCTATGGTTCATTCTTTATGACGACTCGATTCTGTATTCACATCCAACTTCTGTGCCGACAAAATTACACATTATCTGAGACATAAAATTTGGCAGTTGATCAGAATGACAAATGTGTTGAATCTGATTGGGATCCAGCACATCGTGTCACGTGAGTACCTGCTGATGATAAGCACTAGTGGATTGGCATATCTCTCATCCATAAATATACTAGGCCAGCCATTAGCAGAGCATCAACTGTAGCTTATATAGTAATATAGCTTTATATAAATTAAATACTATACCTGAACACAACTTGTGAAAAGCAATACTTTTTAATTTTAAATCCCTCTACTTTCTTTAATCTGGAAGGAATAGTGATGACAATACAATGAAAGCAGGAAGCGTGTGTGTTTATTCATAGGTTTATCTTTAAAACAGATGTTTTATATCTTCTGTGTGTGTGTGTAAATATAACAACTTCAAATTAGTGACTTCTTTATAGACAGTAATCACTGTTGTTTTAATCATAACAGATGATGCCACTTAGACATGTTGAGTGCTTATCCTGTCTTTATTCCTTTGTCTTTACTGCTTCCTGATTCCCAGTTTGCAAAAAAAAAAGTAAACAGGGTTATGGGTATCACTTCTTATCCACTCAGTTATTTATTGTTTAGAGTCAATTTCAGCCTTGAAGACTGACAAGGAAAATCTTACAATTTATCTGGCTTTGGACTGTGAGAGGAAACTCCAGCACCAGGAAGAAACCCACAGAAACACTGAGAGAATATGAAAACCTGCACAGAAATTACCCGGGACCTTCTTGCTGCAAGGCGACAGCGCTATCCACTTTACTTACCAAGCTAAGCCAGTAACACTGATGCCCATAATGATAATGTTGCCTAGCAACTGGAAACTGCATGCCATTTTAACTGCTTTTAGAATTAAGCAGATATATTAGGAAACTATATAACAAGCTGAAATTAATATTCAAAACTGACTAAATCATTGACCTGAACACTAAAGCAAAATTATAATTGCTGTAGTCTCAAATGTCTAAATTGAGTATGACTTACCTGTGAAGTAGACGGTGAGAAAGAACAGGAGAAGACCTGTGAAGAGATTGCTGAGGAAGGTAACCATACCGCAGGTGATGCCCTCTGGCACAGGGTAAACTGTCTCAATAAAAAGCTCAAAGAAGATGGGAATGCTGCTGTTGATGAATATGCCCACCAGGATACAGGAGGTATAAAGTGTGGCTGGGGACACAAGAAATTTTAACAGATTTTAGTGGCATACCAGCCATACAAAGTACGTGACATACCAGTACAAAGGATGGAAAATACCTTTTTGCAAACATATGCACTACAAACTATATCTTATTGCAATGTGATATTAAATGTAACATCAATTACAATAGGAACACCTGTAATTTAATTAATCCCCCTATATACGTGGGAGAAGTGTATATACAGTGGCAAGAAAAGGTGTGTTAAACATTTGGAATTTCCTGGTTTTCTCCATTAATGTGATCTTATCCAGTCTCAAGTAGAGACAAACACAATGTGCTTAACCCAATACCATACAAACAATTATAATATTTCATGTCTTTATTGGACCCATCCATTGACAATTCACAGTGCTGGTGGAAAAAGTAACTAAACCCTTATTCTAATGACATCAACAAAATTGAATTAGAGTCAGGAATTAGGAAACCTGGAGTCTAATCAATGATACAATATTGGA
>JAOUQV010000043.1:4703584-4719441 GCA_028565295.1 Aspidoras spilotus
AAGATCTGAGAGAACGAGAGGGAGTAGCAACAGTGAGAAGGTTGGAAAGATAGGTTGGAGCGAGATTATGGATGGCCCTGAAAGTGAGAAGAAGGATTTTGTAATCGATGCAGAACTTGACCGGGAGCCAGTGGAGCTGTGACAGAACAGGAGTGATATGGTGGAAAGAAGGGGTTCTAGTGATGATACCGGCAGCTGAGTTTTGGACCATTTGAAGCTTATGGAGAGATTTGTGTGGAAGACCAAAAAGGAGAGAATTGCAATAGTCTAGACGGGAAGTCTAGACAAATGAAAACAAATGAAAAATAAACAGTAACTGCAGAATTATGCATTTAAATATACCATATATAATAGATACAACATACCTATTTGTCCTGAATGACCTAGTTTACCAGGGGCCCCTTCCTTTCCTGGCACGCCTGGCCAGCCCTTAGATCCCTGACTTCCTGGAAAGCCTATTAGACCTTCAGAACCTTGATAAAAGAACAAACATAATCCATGTTTTCTATTTTTTATATTTCTTTGTGTGTAGGAACCAGCATTTCATTTAAAAAAAAAAAAACATTCTATAAAAATAAAGGGTGGCATAGGATCATAATTCTAGTGCTTTTACATCACAGAAAGAAGGGAATGGGTTCGACACTCGGGTGGGGAAACCTGGAGTTTGCATGTCCGCCCTGCATTCACAGGGGTTCGTCTGGTTACTTCGGTTTTCCCTCACACTCCAAAGACATGCATGCTTATTGACTTGGTCACGCTAAATTGTCCATTATTGAGCCCAAGGCCGTGTCAGGCCTTTATTATTCATTTATTTGCTATACCCCCTTAATTCTAGTTTTAGGGTCACTGGGAAGTGGGTGCCCACCCGGCAACTCTGGGCGCGAGGGCACGAACAACCCTAGACAGGCTGGCAATCCTTCATCATAGGGCACACACACACACAATTACACACATGGACACACTGGCAATTTATGGATACCATTCCAAAGACATGCATGATAGGTTAATTGGAGAAGCTAAATTGTCCTATACTAAGCCCGAAGGAGTGAGGGTTGCGTTAGGAAGGGCATCTGGCATAAAACATTGCCAGATTGTAATGCAAGACTCCCTGTGGCAACTTCTAGTGACTGGGAAAAGCCGAAAGATTAAGAAGAAAAAGTTAACCTATCCTGAATAATTTTGGAATTGCGAAAATAAACCGGAGTACCTGGAGAAAACCCGCACAAAAACACAGGGAGGACATGAAAACTCCACATAGAAATTTCCTAAGTTGCCCCACCCAGGGCTCTAACCCGGCAACGTGCGGGCCCAGGCAGGACATCTAGCGTAAAACATGTGGGTGCGTAAAACAATGGGAGTGAGTCGCTAAGACGACACCTAGTGGCAGGGAAAAGTTGAAAGACAAAAAAATTTATTTCACCACAGTAGTTTAATGTGAGTGAACTCTCTTACCTGATGGTCCTTGTTTTCCAGGTTCACCTTGAATTCCTTTAGTACCATTGATGCCAGCAAAACCAGGACTCCCACTATCTCCAGGCTGACCTAAGTAACCCCTTTCACCTGCCAAGATGCAATTCACGGAAAAAAAATGCATTTCTAAAAAGATTCATACTTTGATTATTCCTTATGTAACTACTAAATATTGTATTACTTTACCTAAAGGTCCAGTCAGGCCACTTTTCCCTCTGGGTCCTGTGGGTCCTGGGAGATCGATTACATCTCCCTGCTCACCTAAAGCAAAGCAGGCCCACTTAGCAATATTTGACATACTGTAAATTAGGTGTTGATCAGACATGCAAGTCAGTGATTACAATCAAGTCTTTTATAACATGGTTATTTGCTGTTTGTCGTTGCAGTAAACACCAGTCTTTGATTTAAGATATGAACAAGATTACATTAATCCAAGTAATGGTAAGTAAAGTACACAATATAATAATAATTAACATTTTATTTATCCCAGTAGAGAAATTTTTGTCTGCATTTAACACCACCCGGGGAGAACTTAGCACACACAGATCCCCGGAGCAGCAGTCTATTGAGACACACGGAAAGCAATGGAGGAGTTGGTGTTTTACTCATTGAGACTCCAGCCGTAACTGTTTTTCTCTTGATAGGGGATTGGACTGCCCACTGTTTGTTCTCAAACCCATTTCTCTAACCCATAGACCATGGCAGACTATACTATGGTAATATGGTGACTGAAGTATAGTATTAGAAGAATTAGTGTATGACAGATTTCAAATTACCTTTAATCCCCTTGATTCCAGCATCTCCTGTACCTCCATAGGCACCAGGTAGACCCCTCTCCCCCTATGAAACTGAAGTTAGTACTGACCACAAACAACCTCAAAAAAGTATAGTACAACCCCAATTCCAGTAAAGTTAAAACATAAGTAAAAACAGAATACACTGATTTGCAAATAGGTTTCAATCCATATTCATTTGAATACACTACAAAGACAAGATATTTAATGTTCTAACTAATAAAATTTATAGATTTTTGCAAATATTCCCACTTTTTGAATTTGATGCCTGCAACACGTTCCAAAAGAGTTTAGGCAGGGGCAAGAAACGGCTGGGAAAGTTAAGGAATGCTCAAAACACCTGTTTGAGACATTCCACATTTTAACAGGTTAATTGGAAACAGGTGAGTGACATGATTGGGTATAAATGAAGCATCACCGAGAGGCTCAGTTCACAAGCAAGGATGGGGTGAGGTTTACCACTTTGTGAACTGCACGAGCAAATAGTCCAACAGTTTAAGAGCAACGTTTCTAAACACGCAACTGCAAGGAATTTATGGATTTTAGCATCTGCAGTCCACAATATCATTAAAGGTTTTAAAATTATCTGAATAAATCACTGCAAGTAAACAGAAAGTCTGACAATCAACACTGAATACCCGTGACCTTCAATCCTTCAGGCGGCACTGCATTAAAATTCAGCATCGTTGTGTAATAAATACTTCAGAAAACCATTGTCAGTGAACACAGTTCATCGCTCTATATACAAGTGCAAGGTAAATTTCTACCATGCAAAGTGAAAGCCATATATCAACAACAAAAATGCCATTGGTTTCTCTGGGCCAGAGCTCATTTGAGCTGAACTGATGCAAAGTGGAAAAGTGTCCTGTGGTCTCATGAGTCCACATTTGTTGTTTTTGGAAATTTTGGACATTGTATCCAACGTCCCAATCCACCCAAAGAGGAAAAAGTCTGTATTGTTATCGGCAAGTTCATAAGTCAGCATATCTGATGGTAATGGGGTGTGTTATTGCCCATCCCAACTTTTTTGAGATGTGTTGCTGTCACGAAATTACAAATGAGCCAATATTTGGCATTAAATATGTCTCACTTTCGACATTTTATATGTTGTTTATGTTCTATAGTGAATACAATATAGGTTTTTTGACTTTTGTAATTTATTGCATTTCATTTTTATTTACAGTTTTGACTTTGTCCCACCTTTTTTGGAATCGAGATTGTAAAAAATGTGCATGTCTCAAGTACATAAATTAAATGATGGTGTAACGATGTATTTGGAAATTACCGGCAGTCCACTTTGTCCATGAAATCCTTGAATTCCTGGGGGTCCTGTAGGACCTGGCAATCCTTTTTGACCAGGAAGTCCCTGAGCACCAATCTGTCCTTTATGACCTTTTCTACTGCTGGGTTCTCCGGGTAATCCATGTTGCCCCTCTTGTCCTGGAAACCCTGGAAGTCCTTTAGTGCCTAAAATGTTAAATATAAAATGTGCATAATGATTGAATCTCTGACCATGCATAACATAAATGTTAAGAATGTTAACTTATTATAAAATAAATGAATAAAAATGTATCGTGTTCCACATATTTAATAGAATTAATAGAATTTTAAAATGCATTTTTTCAGTTTATTAATTCAATACTCTACATAACAGCAAATAATTGTAATAAGAATACTCACCTCTGGGACCAGGGAAACCTGGATCTCCTTCATATCCATGGTCACCTTTTGCACCCTTCATGACATGTTTCATATGTTCCATTTCTATGACGGACATTTTACCAGGTGGGCCCATAACTCCTCTTTCACCTGATAAAAAGAGAATATTCAAATTGAAAAAGTGAGACATAAAAGACAAAATTATTAAGATCACAGCCAAAATAATATGTGAATTCATTTGTTTTATTAATTTAAAATGAAAACCTTTATGTCCATGTTGGCCCATGCTTCCTTTTTCTCCTTTTAGTCCTGGTATTCCTACCAACCCTTTTTCTCCAAGAAAACCCTTTAGACCAGGATTTCCTGACATTCCTTGGAAACCTGTCATGCCTGAAGTTCCTTTAATGCCTGTAGTCAGAATGACAGAAATATTGGTAAATACATAAACAATGTCTTTTTGCAACCTGTGACCTGTTTGACAGCTGCAAACGTGGCATTTTCAATAATTTCAGGAATAGAGTGTGTCATTCATCGAGTATAATTGATCAGAATGCACTTAAAGGTTTTATGCAAGCTTGTGGAAACCCTGCACACACCAAACCGATTATCAGGAACACCTGAACACCTATGCCTATATCCAATTTACTTAACAACGAGAAAACATCAACCACCAAAATTGAGCAAATTTGATCTTAGTGGATTTGACCATGAAGATTTTAGGCTAGTTTGAGGATTTATACAACGGCTGCTCGTATGGTATTTTCACAAATAGACGTCTTGCTAATGTCATATTACTAGACTCGTTCAAGAAAAACCAAATACCCCAAATGAACACTTCCAAACTGTGGTAAGCAAAACACACAAATTATCAAACCTTGAGATGATACGGGCTACAACCGCAGAATAAAAATTGGAGGCAACTTCTGTGTGACAAGAACAAGTATCTGATTCTAATGTTAGCACAAAGTTTTGGTTATAATATGCCGATTGTATAAAGACAAAAAGAATATTTTGCACATGGGTTCATTTAAAATTTGTAATTTTAAAATATTCTGACCTTTAAGTCCAGGAACACCAGTCCACCCAACATGTCCCGGGTCTCCTAGATCCCCTCGTGATCCATAATTTCCTGGTCCAGCATCACTTCCTGGGTCTCCCCAAACACCCTTCACTCCCATGGGTCCCGGGGGACCACTATCTCCTCTATAGCCTGTTTCTCCCCTAGGTCCTTTGAGCACAAGGAAAAATATAATATCACTATTATAAATAGGCTGTTCTGGCTTCTAGCATTATTAATAGGACAGGTTAATAGCTCTCTAATCAAGTAAATTTTTTATTTATATTTCTAATTACCTGGCAGTCCAGTGTGACCTGAAGGTCCAGGGGCTCCTGTATGACCAGGTTTACCAGGAAAGCCAAATGTTCCTGTTGGTCCAGGTGTTCCTGTTTCCCCCTGTAAGCCTGGGGGACCCGTGTTACCTTTGGTTCCAATCATCCCAGGCATTCCCTCCATACCTATAGAGTAGCACAGTTAAAATAAAAAAAATATATAGTATATGCTCGTAAAATCCAAGTTATAATGTGATAGGCCAAAGCAAACACTATTATCAAAAGGTTAAGTTCATCCTTACTGATTATTTCTCACCTGGGTATCCACTTATGCCAACATTTCCAGGGGAACCTTTATCTCCTTGCTCGCCAAGTGGTCCTAATTCACCTGGGGGTCCAGGATATGCTCCTAGAATTTCACCATTAGGACCCTTTTGTCCAGACTCACCATCAAACCCTGGCCTACCTGGGATGCCAAAAGATCCTTTAAGACCTTTTGGACCAGGACTGCCAAGATCTCCACGAGGCCCAGTAAAACCTGAAAGAATAACAATTAAATCAACATGACAAATCTCTCACTAGAATTCTGAAGCTCTAAATGTATGCAACATCACCATTTTTTCCAGGTGAGCCTCCGATGCCTTGATCTCCTTGATCTCCTTTAACTCCTTTTGTGCCTTTATCTCCTGCAATTCCTTTTAGACCAGGTAATCCTAGAAGACATAAACATCGCCAGTTCTGTCAAAATGAGGATTATTGCTATGCATACATGCTTATTAATAAATTATTTACTATATTACTGTTTAATAAATTATTACCTGAAATACCCTCAAATCCAGGAGGTCCTGGAGGGCCGCTCTCTCCTGGGGGTCCAGATATGGCGGCACAATCCCCTGGGGAACACACCACACACATGAGAGATGTACTGACATAGACACATTAGAATTCTGCATTTCCTTTTTTTGCAACAACAAAAACAACTGTAATATAATAGAGGTTCCCAAACAATCAGTTACTGGATTCATATTGCAAACAATTATATCCCAAATTAAAAACAACATTAAAAGAATGTGCTATTTTAGTCTTTTATACTATTATCACATGATTAGCCCATGAGTGACAGGCTTCAACAAAAGGACTGACTATGCCTGAATTATAAGTCTGAAATGAAAATGTGGGCAGATCTACCATTTTCCATTGGCACTTTTCTATTTTCCAAATGTTTGGGAACCCCTGTGTCATGCCATGCTCAAATCACTTGTGACTCTTTACCAAGTGTGAAACAAGGCACATCAACAACAAACCGTGTAGAACAATATTTGTGAGTAAATAAAAGCAATGATAACAGTTAATATGATAACAGTTAATAATGCCTAAAAGCATTAACAGTGATTATGTACAAAAAGGTGATTGTCATGCAGTGAAGCACTAAGATAAGTGAAGAGTTCTTAAGAGGAAATAGGACTTGTTACTGATCAAGCTACCTGCTATAATCCACTCGCCTTCATCTCCTTGTAGACTACAGTCTCCTTTAAATGGCAGGCAAAAGATGTTGACAGAAACAGATAACACCACAGTACATACAGACAGACTGATAGCAAAAGATCTTGTTATTTAATGACCATTTAAGAATTTTCTGAGAAAATTCCTCATGGAATCCTTTCTTATGAAAACCGTCATGCACAGTAAAATTGCCAGAGAGTTAAATAGGTTCCATTTCATTACAATGTTTTCATGATGTACAGATTCCATGATTTTAAGCATACTGAACCAGAAGACACAAAAAAAGAAACATTTAAAGCAAAGAACACCAAATTAGAGAATCAGAACCTGAAATTACAGCATGACAATGACTAAAGACTAAGAGGCACGTTAGAAGGCAGATTGCACACCTGAAGTACCCGGTTGGCCTGGGATTCCATCATAACCTTTTACTCCTGGATCACCAGGAATACCCCTAATACCCTTAGGTGCTCCCATTATTGGACCTGGTAACCCTGCTGGTCCTGGGAACCCGGGGAGACCTAGCCTGCCTGGGTAACCCTTCTCTCCATGTTCACCAACTGGCCCTTCTCCCTAAAAAAGGCACATCAACACAACATGATCAGTAGTATTTCTATATCTGCAGACTCAGACTATCATTACAATCATGAATAAGTGCTGACAATACCATGAGGTTTTTTTGTATTCTTGTGTCCCTAAACCTTCAAAAATATAACTATAGGTTTGTAAACATATTTCAAAATATACTGAAGTTTCAGTAATTAATTTTAGCTAGTGTTAGGTAAACAGGCCACTTGATGACAGCTTTAACTCCCTAAAATTAAAACATTGCATTAAGATCACTGCAAATTATATCACTAATGGGAAGCTCACAAGAAGACCAGTAAATCCTGGGACACCATCTTTTCCATCTGTTCCCGGTATGCCCTGACTTCCTTGTTCACCTGGTCTTCCTGGGTCTCCTAAATCTCCTTGTGATCCTGTTAAATACATAAGTAGAAGAACAAACACATAACGAATTTAAGTTTTTTATATAAATCCTAAAACATTCTAAGAAAAAAAAAGTTACCTTTTTCTGTAACCACTATTATATCTCCCTTAGAGCCTTTAGGTCCAGAATGGCCCTGTGGCCCAGGAAAGCCCTAAAAACAATGCATGTTTCAGATGATTTAACATATATCTAAAGGAACACAGAAAACATGTACAATAACTGTAAAACAAATTACTAACATGTAGACCAGTGGAGCCTCTGTCTCCCTGCTCTCCCTGATCACCTTGCTGACCCCACTCGCCCACCATTCCAGGGTCACCTGGCTCGCCAGCTGCACCAGGGAGTCCAGGAGGGGCAGTTCGCAAAGTGCACTCACAATGACCAGTGTCACCTTGAAAACGGTACAGTGACTGTGAGCAATAAAACTTATTATCTATGCTTGAATAAACAGTTTAACAGGAACCTAAGGAGTAACATCACTGATCACCATCCTAACCCTTATGTCCTTTTACTCCAGCATTTCCTGGACGTCCCTGTAGCCCTGGAGGGCCTTGAAAATTCACATTCCCTGTGGACAAACAAAATTAGAATTAAACTTAACTTCCTATACTGATTCAACTTTATTTTCAAAATACTGTATATATGTATATACAAATGCACATCTAAAATATTTTTATCTTTTAATTGAATTTCATTATCTTTCAATACATAATTCTCTATATATATATACATACATGTTCCTTTTGGTCCAGGTGGCCCAGGTGGTCCAGGTTGACCATCAAATCCTGGAGGTCCTGGCTCTGTGGCTGGTAGACCATGTTCTCCAGCCTCACCTTTCCTTCCCTTTTCTCCCTTTGGTCCTAACTGGGCAAATATGTCTTGGAAAGATAGACACATTGTTTTTTTTAAAGATTAACACAGTCACAATACATGCTTATATAAACCCTTTTTGTTTAACCATGGGCTAAACAGTTACAATTAAAAATACCTATTTGAGGTATCTGAGCATCTGGCCCAGGAAAACCCTGCAACCCTTTCTTTCCTCTGGAACCAATAGGCCCTGGCGGCCCACGTTTTCCTATTGGACCTGGCGGACCAACTTTAGCAGCAGAAGAAAAAATGTTTGGTGTTAAAATACTGTGTCTGACAATGAATTAGAAAAATTATTTGTACTGTATACAACATTGACACTGAATCTATTATATTGACCCATATCCAATCTTATAAACATTTTGTATAAAAAGATGTACTCTATTACCTCCGTCAGAGCCTTCTGAATATATCAGCTCTCCTGCCTCTCCTGGTTCGCCCTGCAAAAGAAGTCACATATTAGCAACATCCTGAATATAAATTCATATAATTTCTTATGCAACAAGCTATCACTGCTTTCCATAAATAAGCACAGAAACAGTTACTATACTACTATACAATAAACCTTTACCTTGCTTCCAGGGTGCCCATCCAAACCTCCAGCTCCAGTTTCACCCTGGGTAAAAAAGGGAGGCAATATTTGGAAAAATCCTGCAATCGATTTTATTGTGACAAACTCGGCTGGTGTTTTATAACATACCTTTCTTCCTGGCTGTCCAGCTCTTCCTGGACTGCCCTTTTAGCAACAATGAAATATTTTTTTATTATGTAAGATGTCATGCATAAATGTTTTTATTGGTAAAAAAAATTTGATAAGACAAATAAACAGCACAGATATACCCGCTCCCCAAGAAATCCTGGAACTCCTCTCTCTCCTTTGAGATAAATCCCCTACAAAAACACATATGACTTTTATAATCCCAAAGACTGAACAATTATTATTTATTAAAACAAAAGTTTCAGATTTAATAAAATGATTGTATAGTTATTCAAATTTAAATGATTCCAGTGAAATTTAAGCAAAAAGCCTTGATTTCTTTGAGGTACCATATGCATAAAGAATAGGATTTACCTATGTGAATCATTATTTCTGGTAAAGCAAGTTCTCAAACTTAATCGCTAGCCAAGTATTATACTTTAAATAAAATGGCTAATTGTATTTTTTTGCAATCTGTTATAGTCAGATCATTTCAGCTAATGAATTAAAATAGTTTCTGTAATAGAATGTACATAGGTAATAAAGTATCCTCCTTATTATTTCTATGTCTGAAGTACTAGTGAAAGTATATACCAGTAAAGGTTATGTTAAAAACTAATATTTCTATTTATATTTTCTTTACATATAAGCATTTACAATGCATCTTATAACTTACATATCACATACATTACTTAGGTTTATATGTAGCAACTTGTCATTATCTTTTCTGTAATTTCTTTTTCTATAATTATATATATATATATATACTTATATATATAATTAATGCATAAATATGTATTTATTATAGTTATCATTTGAAAATGTAACATGGTTTACTACCAAACTATTGTACAATCAAGTCATGTGCAAATATTAATACAAATATATAATTAATGTACTTTTTACATATAATTATTAAGCTTGATAATGTACTCATGTGGAGAAATACAGTTCATGAAAGGACGGCAGGGGAAGTGTGATGTTTACAATAACCATATAAACATACTCATACACATTTCGAATCACTTAATAGGCGCTAGAGGTGATGTGATGAAAATATGGACTGAAGATCATGTTGAATGCCACAAAAGACACAAGTGTGATAATTTAGACCACTAAATGACAGTTTGGATTGTGTTGTCATAATGTAAACATTACTACTAAAAGAGTAACTGTCTAAAAGATCTCATTAATAATAAAAACACTAATGTAACTTACCAAGTCTCCTGGTTCACCTTTAAAACCTTTCTCGCCTTTTGGGCCCTGTTTATGAAGAACTGTTACTGTTAAAACACTACATCTTATAATTATGCTTATAATAATTATACTAAGCCACACAAATTGGTAGTAATACATAAATGCTCTCTTCCACACATTTTATATTCAGACACATGACTGACCGGAAGGTGCTTTTTAAGTTCTTCCGTCCCTGGCGGCCCTGGATCTCCAACTTCCCCCTGTGGTAACAATAAAAATTGCAGATCCAGTGGACAATACAATTACCAACTTCTACATTCAAATTGTATTACCCTTACATTCTACTGGGCAACAGTGATATATTAATATTACCTGTTGTCCTCTTTCTCCTTTATGTAATGATGCTTCATTGCCCTGCATAAGAATAAGCAAGATTATGTACTCCTGCTGTACCTTCCAAACACATCAATAAGCATCATAAAGATATTGAATATTTCAGTGTCTGTGTAATACCTTTGGTCCTGGAGGTCCCTGATAACCCTTTTGACCCTATAGAGAGGAGAGTCGTTTAAGAAACGGACATCCGAATACAATATGTGCATGAGTGTAAGTTAAAGACATTGTAATTAATAATACACACTAACCTTAGCACCTATAAGACCTGGTCTTCCTGGTGTCCCTCTGCTACCAGGAGGGCCCTTAATTAAAAAATACACAGCATTTAACAAAAAAAATATACTTTTGAAAAGAACCTTTGTAAGTTTTTTTGACAAATAATGACTGATGATATTTTACTCACTTTTGATCCTGGATGTCCTGGAAATCCTGGCTCACCCTAATTTAAAATAAAAGAACATGATAACAAATATATTTATTGAATGCACTCATGTCAGTGTTCCAAGAGAAATTTGAAAATAGCAGTTTCTGTTCACTCTCACCCTAAATCTCTCCATGTAAACGTAAATGTCCAGGGGGTCCCCCTTCTCACCCTTATTGCCAGACTGACCCTGAAAGAGACAGGCACAAAAACAATATGGAAAAAGACAAGGTCATTTTTTGCTGCTAATACATATATTACATAAACATGTATATAATTAGACACAAATAAAGCAGAAGAGTTAAAGCTCTTGCTCAGGGGTCCAGTATTGGCTGTTTGGCAGTGTAGCAGCTCGAACTCCCAACATTCTGATCAATATCCCATAATAATAATAACAGTAACATAATATTAAATCTGGCATAATTCAAGAAGGATTCTACATACATTTTCTCCAGCAACACCATTAATGCCATCAAGGCCCGGTATTCCAGGATCACCCCGTGTTCCATTACAGCCATCAGCGCCAGGTTTTCCTCGAGGACCTTGTTGCCCTGGGTGACCCTATGTATATGAGATGCCAGAAGGTCAACATGTATCACCCATTGTATTTAAGAACATGAAGAAAAATAAGGCTTTACTTTAATTATATACATAACAGAACATTATAATGGCTGTTGGTCATAAGCTTAGATAATATGGATTCAGTGCTTTTACATCAGAAAACCACTTACTGGTATACCATCTGCTCCAGGAAAACCAGGACTTCCAATCATTCCCTACATAAACACATTAGAGGCAATGTAATCAAATTATACAACTGCTTACACCATTTGTACTGCATACTCAGCGATGATTGTTATACTATATTTTACATATTTTATATAAGAAGGATAGGGCAAGCTAAGTTATACAAACCTGAGCCCCTTTCAGTCCTATGGTGCCTGTCTCACCGGCATTGCCCTTCTCTCCCTTAAAACCTTGCAGACCAATTTCACCTCCACGTCCTGAAGGTCCTGTAATGCCCTGAGGGCCAAGAGGTCCTGGCTGGCCCTAAATTAGAGACAAAACAAATTTACACAAAGATAAAAGAATTCTTCTAAAATGTCAGATAATAAAGTAAGTCATAAAAAATGTAGTAATGGGAAAGAATCTTCTTCTTTGTCTTTCGGCTTCTCGCTTCAGGTCAAATGCAGTTGATTTTTTAAGTAACACTGGTAATAATTATGGATAAATGTACTAGTAGAAAAGAATAAAAAACCTATAAATCTATGTTCAGAATTTTCTGAGGATAATGAGAAATATATTACAAATACAACACCACAAAACTGTTATATACAATACATATTTTGTTTATATGTTACTATATTATATATATATATAGCTTATATAATGCATGTCAGCGCTAGATGGCGATATTCACACACACGTATGCATAACTCTGGTGGCTTTTAGACAATACAATACTGGAAAGTTATAACATCTCATCACAGGCGGCTGTTTTATTCAACTTAGCTTATCTTACCTCAGGTGGTGTATTTATGCTTATACTTGTACCCCTTCTGAATAGTGTTGCCAGACATCCAAGTTTTTGCATAAGGCAGCACGGTAGTGCAGTGGTAGTGCTGTCGCCTCACAGAAAGAAGGACCCAGGTTCGATCAGAGTGGGATTTCCCCCAGTCCAAAGGCATGCATGCTATGTGAATTGGAGATAATAAATGTTCCGGTTCTTAGCCGAAAACAGTGCATCAGGAAGAACAGCTGCCATAAAACTTGAGCCAGTTGTTAATGTAGTGAAACGTAGTGAAAACTTGCTCCCTAGACAGCTGTCTAACTAATGAGTATTCTATTAAATCAGTAATAATAAGTCCATTTATTCAAACGCAGATTGATAGGTCAATATATTGCATCGTGCCATTCAAATAAATGGATCACATTCAAAACAATGGGCCACACTGGCACAAATCAAGTGCACTATGTTTTTGAACACAGTATGCAAATGAAAGTTTACCTTAACTTTCACCTATCAACTACTGTCTACACAAAACCACATGAAGACTAAAGTGCATACAGGTAACGGACATGTTGTGAAAATTAGTCCATGTGAGATATAGAAGACCAGCTAATAGAAACATAAAAACATTTAAGTATTGATGCACCATATTTAACACGGAATGGAAAAAAAAAAAAGAGACGTTTGTGGAATAGGTAAGGGCCTGAGTCCAGGGACAGTTGCAGCAGTGAGCGTCAGAAGCGCCTCTGCAGGGAATTTCTGAAGACAATAATCATGTAGAATATATAGATTTTCATTAAAATGTGCTGCCATTAAAAAAATGGTTTGTATCATGGTTCGTTTCCAACGTGCACCCCATCAGTAAGTCAGCCACATGAATATGACAAATGAAGCAAGAATACACAGTTAGTATCTTAGTTCATTGCAGAGCAGAATGTACCAGCACACACTGTCACAAACAGCAACTTCTCACTGCAGTCCCAATGTTTCTTGGTCAGGGTAGGAAACAGGAAATCCAAAAGGATGCCACATGGACACTTGGAAAATATATAGAGAAACACAGGTTATAACCTCACTAATGTATATTATTCATTTATAGGATTTGTCGTGGACATATGTCTGTATTGAAATAATGTATTGCGACTTGGCATTGTGCTCTATGATGGATCTAAAATAGCCCAATTCACTTACATTTGCACTGATAGCCAGAGCTGCTATCTCAAATCCACACTTGAAAAATGGTCTGCATCTGCTACTGCCAGAATATGGGCACACAGCAAAAGATAAGAAGTGTAGTTGTAATCAAGGGATAACAGCTCTGTGTGATGAAAGGCATGGGGTGCTCTGGTTTTTTTGATAATATCACAGATATACCGAGGCTAAAATTTAATACCCACAGAATGTAGATACACGAAATAATTTATTCACTGTTTATATTATATATAACCGAACATAGTATGAGCCACATGAGAAATGGATAAAAAAAAGAAAAGCTAGAGTATAAATAGAGTATATCAATAATTGTATGGTTTAATTATAAAGTAATTTATTTTTTTTAGATTTGTACAAATGTTATAAGTCATTTGGATTAAATAGAATTGATTCTAGGAGAACTATATTTAAGAACTATAGGTGTACGGACCAGGAGGTCTTGATGAAGTCCAAAACTAGAGAGGCTGTACCCCATAGAGGAAATATTGCAACACATCTACAGAAAATTGCATAAACAGATGTAAAATAAAAACTGTTTTCCCATGGAGAAGCAGCTTACTATATTACCACCACTTCATCATTATTAGTGTTGGTATCTGCAACCAGTTTGCCACATGGCCATAGTGAGTGCCTTACTTGAAGGTAAATCATGTGTAGATTGAAAAGTTTGGGTAGGATTCATGAAAGAACAAATAGAGACATTATATAATTAGATATAATTCATGATTAGTTATGAGACATAATTAGTAAGAGCTGTCAAATACTAACTGATTGGCTCACATTCATATCCAGTTTGGTCAGTTCTCAATGGCCATGTACAGTAGTTTAACAGGAAGCCACTCTTAAACTGGCTCTGCATGTCAGGCAGTGAAGTAGGTATTCTGCTAAACTAACACGTCTCCTTTTGCTCACACATACAAATGGTTTTGAGGTTTTCGCACTAGTAACACTGAGTTCCAGCATCTGCTGTGGTGTGAATCATCACAAATGGAGACCTGGAACACCTTCAAAGTCAGCGATATTTTGACTATCTTTGATTATACAGTAGATGTCGACATGAAAAATTCTTATTAGTAGAAAACATCTAGTGAAAGAATGAAGCCAAAACATGAGGCCCAGATTTTTTTGTACTTCCATATCTCTGCTGAAACCTAACAAACTGTTTATGTGGGCTCTGACACTGCAACATAACATTTCTTATTGTATGAATAACGAGATGTACCAAATAAAGGGAAATACTGAATGCTTCAAATGCTCCAAGCAAGCTAAAAAAAACAATTTTCTAATGGGGACCAGAAAAATGTCCCCAAAAGATAAAAAATATCATACATCACTATAGTCATGGGACATTTGCCCCCACAATGATATATAAGTATGGTACACACACACACACACACAGACTCTCCCTCTCTCTCAGTAAACACAGATCCACTTTCTAAGCATTCGACAGCATAAATCTGAATACTGTACATATGTAAGTGAGTAATAAATTAATTAAGATTAATACACATCACTGACACATTAGGTGGCTTTACAGATCATCACATACTAGCATCTAATAATAAAAAGGCCCTAAACCCTACATATTCTTTTTTGAATAATGCTGATATATATAAATTATGTAATCAAATTTACATGCAAATACAGTTAAAATACAGGGGTTAGACAATGAAACTGAAACACCTGTAATTTTAGTGTGTGAGGACTAAATTGGACAATCCTGGTGGCCAGTCTTCATTAATTGCACATTGCACCAGTAAGAGCAGAGTGTGAAGGTTCAATTAGCAGTGTAAGAGCACAGTTTTGCT